>JANHZT010002958.1:307818-318690 GCA_032468215.1 Stegonotus admiraltiensis
TTATTGTGGTGAGAGAGAGAGAGAGAGAGAGAGAGAGAGAGAGAGAGAGAGAGAGAGAGAGAGAGAGAGAGAGACATAGATAGATAGATAGATAGATAGATAGACAGAGAGAGAGAGAGAGAGAGAGAAAGATAGACATAGATAGATAGATAGATAGATAGATAGATAGATAGATAGATAGATAGATAGATGGATGGATGGATGGATAGAGAGAAATGTATATTTATTTATTTATTTATTAAATTTATATGCCGCCCCTCTCCAAAGACTCAGGGCGGCTCACAATACATTTAAAAAAGCCATTCTAAAAACATTTAAAAATTAAAAAAAACCTTAAAAACCTTAAAGCGCATTCACACCATTCATGGCCGGATCTCGCCAAATCGCAAAGCGAGATCAACGGCCCCAGGTCTTCACTGCTTTTCGGAAGGCCAATAATCTATATACAGCTAGTCCTCGACTTACAACACTTCATTTAGTGACCGTTCAAAGTTCCGACGGCACTGAAAAAAGTGACTTATGACCGCTTTTCACCGCTTAAACCGTGGCAGCATCCCCTGATTTACATTCGGATGCTCGCCCACCGACTCACATTTATGACAGTCGCAGTGTCCGTGGAATCAGGTGTGAGCTCCTTTCGCAGAGCGACCTTCGGACAAGCAAAGTCAACGGGGAAATCCGGATTCACTTAACGACCGTGTGACTCACTAAACAAAGGCAGTGACGCCCTTAAGAACGGTGGCAGGAAAGGTCGTAAAACAGGGCAAAACTCACTTTAACAAATGTTTCACTTAGCAGCGTATATTCTGGGCTCAATTGTGGTCATAACTCGAGGACTACCAGTATAATTATATACAGTATAATTATATATTGTGGTCATAACTCGAGGACTACCAGTATAATTATATACACACTCATACACATTATGTATAGGTATAGGTATAGGTATAGGTATAGGTATAGGTATAGGTACAGAGACAGAGAGAGATAGAGATAGAGATAGAGATAGAGATAGAGATAGAGATAGAGATAGAGATAGAGATTGAGATAGAGGACTACCAGTATAATTATATACACATTCATACACATTATGTATAGGTATAGGTATAGGTATAGGTATAGGTATAGGTACAGGTACAGGTACAGGTACAGGTACAGGTACAGGTACAGGTACAGGTACAGAGACAGAGACAGAGACAGAGACAGAGATAGAGATACCTATACTTGCCGAAATGTGCAAATTAACATTCGAAATCAATGAGGATGAAAACTTTCTATCATTTCTACCAGATTTCTATCTGGTGTGGGATAGATGGTATAAATGGATGGAGGACAGAATAAGAGGTGCAAGTGTTGAAAGGAAGTAATTTCTATGAGGTATCACCTGTTTAACTATGTAAATATGTAAATAGATATATTTGTAAATGCACTGTGTATCCGATACATATTGAATTGTATGAGCATATAAATCAATAAAAAACTTTTTAAAAAAAGTTCAACTGCAGAATGCTTTACCAGCTGTGGTCAGAAAAATGCCCACTTCAATAAGGAGTCAAAATTTCCAGAGATGAAGACAACAAAGGACCTTTTATTGGGATACACCGCTACAGTGATCACGGGCTAAAAGAATGCAAAAGAGCCCTGAACTAAACAAGGTTATGGATTATATACTCCCAGGAATGTTAGATAGGAGTGATAATGAAACCAATATAAATCATAGTATGATTTTTACAACCAGAATGTAATATCTGGTAATACTATGGAATGACTTCACTATGGCTATCCCAACAGTCCTTTATTTTTATCTACTAAACTGCCCTAATTAAAAATATATACTGCATCCCTTCATAACAAACAACCCTCTGATTTCTTTTATTTGTCTGTTCTGTCTCCAGGAAACAGTTGGCTTTGGTTACCTGCTCCTTTATATTTCTATGCTTGTCCTCATGTTTCTGTCATGTACAAGCCACTGTATATGACAGTCCTCCAGTTTTCCATTGTAATCATGGCAACACATTTGAATGATCTGAAGGAGAACTGGATGGTGCCATACAGGACTGCTTTCTGCATCACTTCCAGCTTCTGGACCATCTTCAAGTGTAGAGCATTGCAAGAATCCCATTAGGAGTTTATTAGAGGAAGGGGCACAAAGACTAAACAATCTCAGTACAAGTAAAATTGTAACTGTTCAATATAACAGTTAACAGAATAACAGAGTAACAGAATAACAGATCAGTAAAAACTAGGCATATGTTGTCTTTGCTCTAAAATCACTTCTATCTTGAGAGACAGAGTTAATTCTTTTCACTGGAAACAACCAACATAGTCTTTGCAGTACATTTAACTCAATAGAGTAGCTGAAGTTTTGTTTGCTTTCGTTCATTTCTTTTTTATTGCTGCAATTCTGCAAAAATGAAGAAATGAAGAAAAATTACAGTAGGACAAAACAACAAACTCAAAACAAAACAAATTCAGAAAGGGTAAAGGAAAGGGGGAAAAAAGATAGGGAAAACCTACAAAACAAAACACACATATCCATTACACTAGAGATGTAAGAAGATTTTTTAAACTATGTATTAAATCTTGTCCACAAAGAAACATCCTAATGAATGTTTGTTACATAGACCAAGAGCCAATATAAATGCCTAGAAAGAACATATTTCTTCAACCCATATTTCTTTGCTGGTTTCTTTCTAATAATGTACTATTTGTGCTCTCTCTCTCTCCCTCCCTCCCCACCCCTTTCTCTCTCTCTCACACACACAGACACAAATACATTTATGCGTATATACTGTGTTTTCCTAAAAATAAGACCTACCCTGAAAATAAGCCCTAATGAAGGGGGTGGGTGTGGCCAGCACAGGAGGTGGCAAGCACGTGCGGGCCAATGGTGTCTGGCAGCAGCTGCAGCCTGCGCAAGTCAGGTGAGTTGATTACCTGTCCAAGCAGCAGGGGGAGGCAAAGGCAGGGGGAGGCACACAATCTGGATGCTCTGTGCAGGCCTTGGGAAAGCTTAGAGTTGGTGGGCTGGAGTGGCGGGCAGCCATGGGAGGCTCATCTTCGCATGGTGGCACCAGGAGGCAGAGACATGGTGGGAAGGCAGGTGATCCAGATATGCTGCACAGACTATGGGAAAGCTAAGAGTCAGTGGGCCAGAGTGGGCAGACAGCCACAGGAATGCACCGACTAAGGGACAGGGCAGGCTGCAGCTGCTGCCGGATACTGTTGGTCCCTGTGCATTTGCTGCCTCTAGTATGCGCTCCAAAATAAGCCCTAATGCTTATTTTGGAGCCTCCAAAAATATAAGACTGGGTCTAATTTTGGGGGGAACCTGATATGATCCACTCAAAATCAAAGGAATGCTGATCCAGACAGGAAGAGATAGTAAATGTGCTGGGAAATAAGCATAACACATAGAAAAGAAACAAACACATTATTTGTCAGCCTTACCAGATAGGACATGACCAGATACTTCAACTTTATTGTTAAGTTACATTAACAGAATCTTGCAAGACTGAAAGTATAATTCTCTTGTTGTCTCCTTTACAGCCTGAGAAACTAAGGAGGGTTCCTCCTGAGCCTCTTGCCCAAACCACTGTCCAGTTGCAGACTAGGTGTGTTTCTTATCTGATTGTTATCTAATATCATATCTTCCCTTGGAAGCATTTCTGGGCCATTTTGTCAAGGTCTTTTCCACATCCCTTTATTTATTTATTTATTTATTTATTTATTTATTTATTTATTTATTTATTTATTTATTCATATGCCACCCCTCTCCAAAGACTCACAGCGGCTCACAATACATTCAAAAAACACTATAAAAACATTTAAAAATTAAAAACATAAAAACCATAAAAACCCATTCACACCATTCATGGCCGGATCTCGTCAGCTTGCAAAGCGAGATCAACAGCCCCAGGCCTGCCGGAAAAGTCAGGTCTTCACCGCTTTTCAGAAGGCCAATAGTGTGGGGATGGTCCAGACCTCAGTAGGTAACTGGTTCCAGAGAACTGGGGCAGCCACAGAGAAGGCCCTCTCCCACGGGCCTGCCAGCCGACATTGTTTAGCTGACGGGACCCAGAGGAGACCAACTCTGTGAGATCTTACTGGTCGCTGGGAGCTATGCAGTAGAAGGCAGTCTCAAAGATAACCTGGCCCTGTGCCATGTAGGGCTTTAAAGGTAATAACCAACACCTTGAATTGCGACAGGAGACCAATAGGGAGCCAGTGCAGCTCACGGAGAATTGGTGTAATGTGGGTGTACCTAGGTGCACCCACGACAGATTGTGCGGCTGCGTTCTGGACCAACTGTAGTCTCCGAACACTTTTCAAGGGTAGCCCCGTGTAGAGCGTGTTGCAATAATCTAATCATGAGGTGACAAGGGCATGAGTGACTGTGAGGAGAGCCTCCCGATCCAAGTAGGGTCGTAATTGGTGCACCAGGTGAACCTGTGCAAAGGCCCACCTAGCCACAGCTGTCAGATGTTGCTCTAATCTGAGCTGTGAGTCTAGGAGGATACCCAAATTGCAAGCCTGTTCTGAGGGGGACAACCCCCCCCCCCGAACCAAGGATGGACAGTCGACATAGTACTTAGGAGGCAATACCCACAGCCACTCGGTCTTGTCTGGGTTAAGTCTGAGCCTGTTGACTCCCATCCAGACCCTCACAGCCTACAGCCTACAGGCAATTTTATATTATTAAATTGTCTAGTTCAGCTCTAGAGCTGCCATTATACTCTCCCCCACCAATTTTGATTCTGACCTTATTAATGTGTACAATTGTAATCCAATAAATTAAATGCTAGTCTGATTAAATATATACTGTAATCCATATACAGAGGTAGCATATCCATTCCCTTAATCTCATTCTTGTGCTTCTGGTAATGTAATAAGCTAATTTATGATTCAGTGAAATTATGTTCAGTTCTAAACAAATTCCTGGAAATTCTCCCAGAACTGCAAATTATTTGAAAAACAAGCACAGATTTGTCACAGAGAAAAAAAGTTCAGATATTAGGTAAGTCCCATGTGTTGGATGCAATTTTCCCCAAATAACCTTTCGTTAAACCCGACTTTCTTAAATTTCTAAAACATAACGTTTGTAAATCTTATACATTTGTTTCTTGAAACATTGTTTCATGAAACATATAAGATCTCTAAATGTACTTTTTAAATTATATTTTGAGGTGGACACAAATCAAATTTATTATAATGAAACCATTGACACTGGATTCTGTTTTGACAAACATGCAGTTTCTCTTTAAACCAAATCCCTCTTCTTTATATCTATCCCACATCAGCCAAACTTCTTATTCCACTGATAAAAAGGACTTCGTACCCAGCAATGTGTGATAGGAAAAGCATCAGTATAAATGCTCATGAGTAAAACTGGAAATACTTGTCTGAATCCCAAATTTTTCTTTAAATCTGTGACTGGATACAAATCTGGAGAATATTTGTATCTTGCCTCCACTTTTCATAAGATTAGAGGGAGGGAGAGTGGGGAGAGGGGAGGAGGGAAGAGAGAGGGGGGGATTCTCACAAAATGAAGGATATCTTTCTTCCTTCCTTCCTTTCTTTCCTCCCTCCCCTTCTTTTTCCTCCTTTCCCTTTTTTGTCAAGGAGACCAGTTTGCTTGGCAATGAAATCCTAGCCCAGGGCAATGTAGCACTGTGTTCATTGCTCTCACCTTGCAATAGATCAGGATGTGACATAATGCATTCTTTCCACCAAAGCTGGGGCCTTCTTAGATTCTTGAATCATTTAAATTGGTGGCTCTGAAGGTTCTTTATAAAAAAAAAGAAAGAGTTGGTCCAAGACATATTTTTAAAACTTCTGACAGCCAACCAAGGTTATGTGCTTCTGCTATTAAGGTATGGTCCGTTTTCATTTATTCACAAATATGGCCTTGTCGGATAAATTGTTAACAATATTTCCATAGTTTTGAACATAGAATATTTGCTTGATGTAGCATTCACTGGAGCCTGAGATTAGAATACAAAAAGGCCATGTATAGTGTGATGTAAAAATACAATGTTTTTATCAGGCATGGCATTCACTTACCTTCGCTACCGGTTCGCAAATGTGAGTGCACACAAGCGTGCTCGCTTCGCTCACACGCACCACCTCCACACATGCGCAGGGCCTTCCACGCATGCACAGAGCATCAAAAACGGGATGTGATGACATCTGGGTGGGTGGGCGGAGCCTCCTGCAGCCTCCACTACCAGTTTTGCCAGATAGAACCAGCTGAATACGTCCACTGGATTTTTATACTATAGAGCAGGGATCTCCAACCTTGGCAACTTCAAGACTCGTGGACTTCAACTCCTAGAATTTGCTGGCTGAGGAATTCTGGGAGTTGAAATCCACAAGTCTTAAAGTTGCCAAGGTTGGAGACCCCTGCTATAGAGATCAGTGGAAGAACCTCCTCAAATCCAAATTAAGTATCTTCAACACTAGTAGGAAATAAAATATATTTCCAGACCATAGTATTTTATTCTTTCCACTTAAGGAAGATGATGTTTAGGTATGGCATTGGAAATCAAAAACAGGTCTATTAACCAGATAACCTGAACTTGGTCAAGTTAAATTCAGAGAATGTGTTAAGAATAAAACCTGGTCAGTTTGAAGGAATTTTGTTTTTTGTAACTTCTCAGCTGGAGGGACTTAAATGAAAATGACCACTGACCTCTCTAAAGGATACCACTGGATTTCTCTAAATCCGCTCTTCCAGGTCTAAATAAATGAAGCCATTTATGTGGTGTAATTCTTCTGAATTTGGTGCCAGTATAAAATCTGGTTTAGCATTCCAACTGTAATTTGTTAAATTACTCCAGAAGATTTCCCTATGGTTGTGAAAATTATTGGGATCACTCAGATTTACAATTATTTTTTTTTCTTACTAGGACAAAATCCTTACTTTCATGTGCCCTGACAGCCACAGTAAAAAGAATCTCCATGTTCTGATGTGCCGGTCAAGGCTGGCTTAAGAAATGTGACTACCTGAACTGAAATAGGGGCATTCACACAAACCCCATGTCAAGATACTTAATGTCTTTGCTTAATCATGTTAGTGTGACATGCAAAGCAAAAAAACACTGCAAGATACCGTATATCTTAAAGCACTGGTGTCAAACTCGCTGCGTCATGTTACTGTCACATGACATTTCACGATGTTTTCCCCATTTGCGGAGCTGGGGTGGGCATGGCCTGCAGATGACACATCCAGCAAGTGGGCTGCCAGTTTGACACCCCTGTCTTAAAGGGAGGAGGGGGGAGGGAGAAGAGGAGGAAACAGCTTCCTGAATCACAGTGAGGTAAAATTGGGGGGTCCTATATGATAATGGTAGATCGCCAATAACTGCAAATAATGATGAAGGAAAGTAGATCTGGTCTGTGGAAGGAGAAAGAGTTTCCTGAACTATTAAAGGAGGAAAAAGGATATTTCTCAGTCCTGATAAAGTGGAAAGCATGAAAAGAAAATTCAGATAATCCCACCTTGATTTTGTCTGGTATAAAATGGGGAAGAAAGAAACACTGGCACGCTTTAAATATTTTGCTATTCTACTTACAACAATAAAGCATCTTCCTGGAATCCTTGCTATTTCTGTTTCTTGACCTTGAAGAGCTGACAGAACTACACTGGGGGCACACTCGCTTAAAACATAATCATAAAGAAACAATTATTTAATAAAAACCTAGTCTGAAGAGCCATTAAGCAGTCCTTCATTGGCAGAACAGTTGCTTTGTGTAGAGAAAGTCCCAAGTTGAATCTCTGGCATCTCCAGATAAAGCTGTAAAAATCCTGACAAACCATTTCCAGTCAACTTTGCTAAGACTTTGCTAGGTCTTATGGTTGCTCCCAGATTCCTAACCTCAGTGTGTGCTCAGTTATTTTAACCATCGGTAAACACAAGGAGTAATTTAACATTCTGTGCTTTGCACATGTTTCTGTTCTCCAACCATGTATGTTTCTATTTTGCATGTAATGAAAACAGCATAGAGGAACAATCTTCCTCATGCAAGCGATGCCTCTTTCTGTCAGTCTGATCTTACACTGCAATCCTCATTTATTGTCTCTCAATGCAGAATGCAACTGGATGAGAGCCAGAATTGTGCCTGACATAATTAATAATACTGTATTGTGACATTTATTTAAAACAAGCTCAACCACATTCATCCTACAGAATTATTTTTGCGGATGATCTAGATAAATACTGTTTGCACCATTGACATTTTAAGGAAACAAATCAAATGAGAACCACTTAATTAGATTTCAATATCACAATCAAGAATGGACATATTATTAATATTGTAGTCCAGTTTTAGGTGAGTGAAAGGTATGAACAACATGGCCTGAGGAAAAATCAGAAAATGAGTGGGTTAGATTTCAATTTAGTCCCACTTAAGATACATTAATTGAAATTAGAGTAACTCATTTTTAACAGTTTAAGAATAATAAAACAGAATAACAGAGTTGGAATGGACTTTGGAGGTCTTCTACTCCTGAGCTCCCTGCTCAACCAGGGGCCCTACATCATTTCAGACAAATTGTTGTCCAACTTCTTCAAAACTTTCAGTGTTGAAGCACCCACAATTTCTGGAGGCAAATCATTCCACTGATTAATTGTTCTGTTAGGAAATCTCTCCTTAGTTTTATGTTGGTTCTCTCCTTGATTAGTGACCATCCATTGCTTCTTATTCTGCCTTCAGATGCCTTACAGAATAGGTTGACTCTCTCTTCTTTGTGATAGGCCCTCAAACAGGGGTGAAATCCAGCAGGCTCTGACAGGTTCTGGAGAACTGGTAGCGGAAATTTTGATTACTTCGGAGAACCAGCAAATACCACCTCTGGCTGGTCCCAGAGTGGGGAGGGAATGGAGATTTTGCAGTATCCTTTCCCCAGAGTGGGGTGGGAATGGAGATTTTACAGTATCCTTCCCCTGCCATGCCCACCAAGCCATACCACACCCACCAAGCCACACCCACAAAACCGGTAGTAAAAAAAATTGGATTTCATCACTGCCCTCAAACATTGGAAAACTGCTATTGTGTCACCTCAGTCCTTCTTTTCATTAGATTAGACATATCCAATTCCTAAAACTGTTCTTCATATGTTTTAGCCTCCAATTCCCTAATTATCTTTGTTGCTGTTCTCGGCACTCTTTCTAGAGTCTCATCTCTGGAAAGACTTTTATTATTAATTTAATACTTACATTTAGATATGTATCAGAAACTAAAAATACATTAATTGGGATACAAAAATTGGCATAATATAATAGTTGGAGGGGGTAATAATTGGTTTCAAGATATCAGAAATCAACTTTATTAGATAATGTTTATAGTGGTATAAATGCTATCTCCATTTGATCAGTTACATCTGGTGCCACCAGCTATTTCTTAATGTTTATTTTCCTGTATGAGAACAATGTGTAGAGGCAAGGACAAAGCGCAGCCAGTGAATTGGTTTCTGAAAAATTTTTCAGGAAATTGGACAAAAACACAGTTAGAAGTTACATCAAGAGGCTTATTCATAAGATTTTAGAATGTGCCAAGATGTATAAGCTCACATTAGAAATAAAAGGCAAGGAGAAAACAGAATTTTACGAGGTTTGGGATAAGTGGTATAAGTGGTTAGAACAGAGAAACAAAAATGTATAGAAATAAATGTAGATAATTGTAAGAGACACATGACACAGTACTGTTAAAAATGCTTATTGTTATGTAAATTGGAAAAATGGAAAATATATTTTTTTTAAAAAAAGAAGCTACATCTGAACAAAATGTCCCAGTGATATCTACTCATTGAAAGGGTTTACACAAATTAGTAGAGAAAATGTCTATTTGTCTTTGAGTGAAGCTCTTCAAATATTGTAGTTTTCAAATCCATTACTGGTAATGTGATCATCACCACCTCTGCTTCTTTATCATCCAACTGTTTGTCTGTTATTATTATCTGACTGCTGTATTGTCCTTTCTAGTTCTCTATGCCCAAGACCTTTTCTCCCAAGTTCTCCTCTTCTCATACGTTCCCCACATCCATTGATAATGCTTTCATCAAACCTATTCAGCAGACACAAAGCCCTAGTTTTATCATTGATGCCTCTCTTTTGTTTGTTCCCCATTGCCCACACATATCATGTCATTTCTTCCTTTAAATAACAACAATGCTCCTTTCTGCCTGGTCCTTCAGCAAAATCTTCCCTTGCTGTCCAGCACTCTCCACTTGAATATAATAATCTTTTTCATTTGTACTTTGTTCTTCCAGTGCAGAACCATCATCTCAGTCTAAAATTCTCATTAATCTGATCGTTTGTTAAAGAAGCTCAGACTTAGTAGAAGAAAGAAAACATGTACCTTAGTATTTTTGGTTTGCTTGACATTACTCAGAAAACCTTTTCTCGGAGTTTCCATTTTCCTTGATGTGTTGAAAAAGCAGCCTAGCTGATGGCACGCAAAGAAGAAAGTGGGGCTCCTGTGATCTGTACACCTCTATGAATGATAAAGTTAAGAAGGGAAGTTATTCCTGTGTACATTTAATTAATGGGGATGCTGTCAAAAAGCAGCAGCAGAATATTGTGCTATTTAATGAATGACCACTTTCAATAGATGTGGGGAATGTATGAGAAGAGGAGGGCTTGAGAGAAAAGATAAACTGTCTTGGACACAGAGAGGACACTGCAACAGTGAAATAAAAATATCAGTCAAGCAGTTTAATGATAAAGAAGTAGAGAAGGTGAGGTTCAGGTTGTCAGTAATGGATCTGAACACTACAATATTTAAAGAGGTCACCCAAAGAATAGAATAGAATAGAATAGAATAGAATAGAATAGAATAGAATAGAATAGAATAGAATAGAATAGAATAGAA
>JANHZT010002958.1:395992-410112 GCA_032468215.1 Stegonotus admiraltiensis
AAAAGGTTAGCCATCACTGAGCTAGACTGTTAATGGGACAAGTCTGTTATGGTGAAGTAACACCTACATTATGATTACCAATAACTTCCAATTTGAAGTACAAGTATACTGGAGTTATACTGGAGGTTCATTTGACCCATTCCTTCCTTGCAATTCACAAGGTAACTAAAACTGCGTTTTTCTGCTTTGTTGTATGTTGCATAGACAACATATAACAGTTTAGAGATTCTAACTTTTATACAGTTCTACCCCAAACTAGGAAGATTTATAGATATTGTACGATAAATATACATTCTGAAACATCTAATTTTGGCAACATAGGTTTGGCCTGCATGGGTAACATATTATTTTTAACCACAAAGGTTTAATTTTCACATGCTTGCATATGCTGTAAAAGTAATATAATGATTTGCTTGCAAGTAAATGTTGGCTAGAGGAACAGGAGAGGAGGAAATGAGTTTAGATAATGAATTACATTCTTATTTTAGTTTTCTTCAAGACCTGTCTAAACACATTGGGATGTTTATACAAAAAGACTCCAATAACTGACCTTACAAATGCAACTATGAAAAGAAGAGCAATTTTGTCATCTTTAGTGGGCATCTAGAAGCCTGGATTATTCAGACTATCTCCTCTGAGGAGAGTATTCCATTTATAAACATCCTTTTTGATGTTCTGTGGAGCAGCAGGAGGGAACATTTATGTACATTTTTTAAAAATCGGAAAAAAAGAAAGGGACAGGAAAACATAACTCCTGAATAGTATTCAGTGCTACATATCTGGTATAGCCAAATTTCTGAATCTGATGGCATATCATAACTTGAATATTACCATGTAACTGCATTATTTTACAGCTCCAATTTGTTTAACAACCTAAGCCCAGTGAGTTCATATCAAGTGGACCTGGCCATTTCAGCTGCTGTAGAAATCAGAGGGTGAGTCCTGATCCCTTCACAACCTCTTGTCTTGATTTGAGAGTTCTGCTCCATGTACCATGTCCATTCATCCCTGTTTGTTCCTCACCCAATTTAGGGTCTCTTCTCCTGATCATATTTTCCTTCCAATTCCCAACTGGCAACCAAAAGAAAATCCAGAAACAGAGGATGACATAGGGCCTTTAGTTCAACACATCTATGAGGTATGTTGACGCTCAGAATGGTAAATAATAATCACAGATCTGAAGATACAGAAAGCTTTTTTCCCACTTTTATCTCTTGTTGTACCAGTAAACTGTGGGTAGTCTTCTGATTTCCAAAGGAAAAGCCAAGCACCTTCTTCAGGCACTCCTTTACTCCTGCTGTCTTTAACTTTTTGTCCTCTGGAAGTACTGGATTTCAACCCCAGCATGTCCCAACTGGCATGGCCAGTTCAATACGTATATGGAATATTTCTGCCTTCTGTAACTATATGTTTACCATTATCCAGGTCATCTTTCTAACCTTCTCTATCGCAGGCCTGTTTTGGTCCTATTAAGCTAAATGCAGCCCATACTTTGCCACATTCTATGGGTTGATCTGCATGATCGATTATGTATATGTGGCACTTAACATTTCTTCATGGGAAGGAATGTGTCTTTTCATCTTCTATCCACACTCAGTCTACTAGGGTGCAACCTTCACTTATTGTTTTATACTATATATGAGTTGATTATTTATTTATTTGTCAAATTACTAAAGCCAGCCAACTCCATAGCAACACCATGATCGGTGCTAATTAATTTGCACTGGCACAAATAGTGCAATCCAGTTCTCCTTCTGTATTTCATTTCATAAAAGGGAAATAAAATTTTGTCTATGTAGTTACTCTGCTTTGTATCAAGAACATTCTGTCTCCTGTCACTGGTTACTGCCCTGCCTAATTATTTTATCCCAAGCTTGTCAGCTTCCTTCTGAAAAATCCTCTCCCTCTGTTTGTTTTTTCCTTCATTTCCCCAATGGACCATCAAGCTATTTTTCTGTAACCATTTCTCCCTGTTACTTCTGCCCTATTCAGCTACCTGGTCATGATGTGATTAATTGGTTAGAAAAAGAGCCAAAAACAGAGGGAAAGAGATGGACAGAATATGAAATTCTGGAGTATTTTTTTTAACAAGTTCGTTGGTGAAATAGTAAAAGACTAGGCTTTTTTTAAAAAAGTTCACTGATAGAAAGTGAATCATATAAATGTTAAATGTTTCTAACTAAATAAAATTGACAAGAGTTTCCCCACAAATTGTACACATAATAAAATATTGGTATTTCTTTTGCCAGTCCCACTGGTAGATGCATCAAACTGTCAAGTACATGAGGGAATCAACAGAGATAGGCTCACACAAAAGGTTTATCGATCGAAACCACATCTTCTGAAAGATTTTGTTTGGTGCCTGCTTTGATGGTATGGGTGGGAAGGATCAAAAGCAAGTGAATCTGCCAATCTGAACCATGCTAATTTTGCCTGGCAATCACCCTGGCAAATGAGGAGGAAAGGGTTGAAATCCCGAAAAGGTTTCTTAAGTTAGTTCGGTTTATAGCCAGTTTATGCACTTCCAAGCAGCATAGAAAAGTCTTGAGATTTGCTTGTTATTGACCGGCTTCAAGTAGTAAAATGAAATATTTCATGGAGTTATATGCAGAGACCGGTTGCTTTTTACTAACTGGGTCACAATCTGTGGATGCCTGCTTTGGAAGCTGACTGGTTCATTGAACGTGGTTCCTATTAAACTGATTCATTTTCTATTTCTTTTTTAGCTCAGAAACAATGGTCCAAGTACCTTCAGCAAGCTGATGCTCAATCTTCAGTGGCCATATAAATACAACAATAATACCCTTTTATATATTATCAAATATGAAATTGAAGGACCCATGAATTGTACATCTGATATGGAGATTAACCCACTAAAAATTAAGGTAAAAGGAAAGCCTGTTTAGATTGTCTGAATACCAAGCTGTCCATCTATGTGTTAAACTATAAGGATTATTGTCAATAATTGTACCAATAAAGCATGTTTGGCATCAACAGAGGGAAAAAAATGAAACAATTTTAAGGAGATAGCAGAGTCACCTGTACTAAGCTGATTAAATAGAGTGATCACATTGGTATGACCTATGAAAATGGCTGGAAGAAGCAGCTTCAACCCATGGTTAAAAAGACACTAGCAACTCGTTTCCATAAGAAAATCTGCAATCAGTTGGTTTCCATATTGTAGGGTTAATGCATGAAATACTCTGTGACTTTATAGGTATTCCCCAACATTCTCTGTGTTGTTTATCATTTTGGAGTGTATAGCAATAGCACTTAGACTTATATACCACTTTACAGTGCTTTACAGCTCTTAATAGTATACAGAATCAGCCTATTGCACCCAACAATCTGGGTCCTCATTTTACCCACCTTGGAAGGATGGAAGGCTGAGTCAACCTTGAGCCTGGTGAGATTCAATCTGCCAAATCACAGGCAGATGGCAGTCAGCAGAAGTAGCCTGCTGTACTGCACTCTAACTACTGCACCACCATATGCATTGATTTCATTCATCCCAGTGTTTCTTCTGGCTTCCTTGTTGACATTGAGCCTTTGATGTTCTACATGGGTAGGAGAACAAGGCACACAACATGTTCCAGTGGATCACACATTGTAATGTCCACAAATAAATGTGGATTAACAGCATTAGCAGTTTGTTCAGGAAATGTACCAATAATCAAACCTGTCTTGATTATATAGGTATCAACTTCTCAGCAAGATGAAAGGAATGAAACACTTAGTGGAGAAGATATCCGCAATCATCAAATCCACCGGAGAGATCTAAGTGTTCCAGAGGAAGATGTACAAACTTTGGTAAAGTCTTTGTGCTAACCGCTTTGCAAACAGTCCCTTGTCAATATTTTAGAAGAAGGACCAGATGTTTAGGACTATTCTGTGAATCAATTTATTGCCCTAGTTAGTCAGAGTATGGGCTATGGATAAAAGTAAGACAAAAAATAAGGGCTACTTGCTGAGCAAGTTGATAGCATAGTTGCTTCTTCTTTAGTTTTCTCTCTTTTCCTCTGAGCCCTAGACTTTACTGATTGAACAACTTCTTTGTTGAGAGCCATAAGGAATCTTATTTGCCTCTTTGCTTACCTGTCTGCCTGCCTGTCTCTTCGACTCTGTCTCTGTCTCTGACTCCATCTCTTATCTCTATAGAATGTTTAAACTATTTCAATCTTTTAAGACTCTAAGTGGAAATGAAATTGTCTCGATGTTTTTCAATGAATAATTCAAAATGTCAATACCAATGAAAGATTAATAAAATGTGATATGTTCAAAACAGTTCACATTTTCAACAGACATTTTCCTTTAGTTTAGAGATGTCTCAGGTATGAATAGAGTAGAACAGAGTGTCTCTGAATAATTAAATTAAATTCAATGACTTAAGAATCTGGTAAATTTTAGCTGGTAGAAATATAAATTAGAATCTGGGCCAAATAACAGCCAAATACACCAAGATATACTTGAGACTAATACATGGAATATATACAGGCAGTATGCAGCAGGCTCTAAACGGTAGAAAAACCGAAGCGGAAATATTTGATATTATAGTACAGGGGTGAAATCCAAATTTTTTCCCTACCTGTTCTGTGGGTGTGGCTTGGTGGGCGTGGCAGGGGAAGGATACTGCAAAATCTCCATTCCCTCCCCTCATGCGGGAAGGATATTGAAAAATCTCCATTCCCACCCCACTCTGGAGCCAGCCAGAGGTGGTATTTGCCAGTTCTCCGAACTACTCAAAATTTCCACTACCAGTTCTCCAGAACCAGTTAGAACCTGCTGGATTTCACCCCTGTTATAGTATCATTAATCCAATGGAAAACCAGTCTCTAAATTATTAATCCTTGAATCAAGATTGAATTAGAGAAGTTCAGGAACAGTTCGGGAACAAACAACTGCAGTTAGGAACAGTTGTTTGTAAGCTTTCTTAATGTGTGACTTCTGGTGGAAAAAGAGTGGCTTGAAGGAACTCCTTTTTCTGTTGTGTCCAGCTCATCATTTCTCCTTATGGTAGGGCAAGTAGAAGTATAGCCTGCATATGGAGAAGTTCCTATTGCAATACCCCAGCCACTGCAGTGTCAAAAAAGTTGAGTCTCAATTATCCTTAGTAGGGATAATTTAGTGCTGCCTCCTCACGCTGCTTTGATGTGTGATATGCAAGCTGCTGCAACTGATTTGCCAGCTGAATAATTTTTTATCTAAAAATCATTTTTCTAGACATTCCTGGGAACACTAGAATTCTTAAATGAATGTATTAAGGACTTCTTTACAGTTGCTTATTTCAAGGGTGATGGCACCATATTTTTTTAACAGTGCTTCATTATAAAGATGTGATGAAAGGAAGAGCAGTGAAAAGAGACACTTTTGTTCCCTTTTACTTAATTTTGCTTGAAGTAATAGATGCATAAGATCACATCATATGGATCTCAACTAAAAATGTAAAACATAATTTTTGGTATTACAGTCCTGACTTATAAATCAGATAATACAGATGTGCAGAAGCCAGAAAAGCCTATTTAAAATTCTGATATTTTCTTTCAATTGTATTTCCATCTTTTTCCCCTCAGTAAATTTGTTAAGAAGGAAATGGCACACCAGCTGTACAATATAATTTTATGGGTATTACCAGAGCATCCATTGGTTAAAAAAGTCATGATAGCAACCACACCCATGCAATTGAAATTCTGCCCCTTTTCTGCATGGAACTTTGTGTGATTGTATCACCAACTCTTGGGCTAGAAGATAATAATATGTAAATTAAATCTAACAAGTAGCTGAGTAACAAAATAAAGCCAACTGTTCTTTTCATCCTCCTTCTTTTTAAATGCCAGGGTTGTGGAAACGCAGATTGTTTAAAAATATTTTGCCAAGTTGGTCGCCTAGAGAGGGGGAAAACTGCAATTCTCTATTTGAAATCTCGCCTTTGGGCTCAGACTTTCATGACTGTAAGTATCTGGTATTACTCCTGCAGTTTCACTCTGTTCCTGAGTACTGATAATAGCTGATTCTAATAAAACATTTCTCTGTAATTATTTCCATGACAGAAAGAAAACCAAAACCACTCCTATTCTCTCAAGTCATCAGCTTCTTTCAATGTCATCGAGTTCCCCTACAAGAATCTTTCTTTTCCTGAAGATGTCCAGAATTCTACAATAGTAAGCTGTTTGATAATCAGAAGTAGTTTTAACATTGTCAGTGTAATTAATATGAAATGAAACAGTAATCTGTTCAATTTCTGCTGTTTTTGCTAGGCAATATGACACAGTTGCTAGTCAGATTTATACCATCTGATTACATGCTGCTTATGTGTTTATTAAATTTGAGCCTTTTAAAGAGCTTTGGGTGTGATCTAAAGACTGCTCTCCAATTTGGACTGATTTGTTGGGGGTGGAGGGAAGCAGCTGTTTAAATGCGCAATAACACTTGCTTAAGTTTCCTATTTATGTAAAAAAAAATCTAGTTGTGACTAGGCAGTCTTATTTGATAGTGCAATTTAGAATGGTCTTCACTTGGCAAACACATTTAATTTAGTTCCATAAAAACCAATAAAATTAAGCCAGAAAACATTGTGCTTTAAAGGCCTTCCGTTTTGACCTATATAATATCATGCAAACTTCCTAAGATATCCATGTGCATTTGACTTTCAGCTGGATGGAGAAACTCAAGTAGAAGGCAAAGTGGGAGATATGTAGCCCCAAGACTGATTCAGGGGTGAAATGCTCCCAGTTTGGACAATCTGGTAACGATTGTGGCAGGTGGTTCGGAGAACCGGTAGTGATGGCGGTGCGAGGTTCTGCCCACCTGCCTGGGTGTCATTACTTCCTGCTTTTAAAAGGTGAAAAAAGGCTCTGATGATCACGCGCCACAGCTGTGATCGTCAGAGCTTTTTTTTACCTTTTAAAAGCATTTTTTTTCAACCTATTCGCCTGAATAGGTTGTAAAAAAATGCTTTAAAAATGTTTAAAAAAAGTTGGCCATGCCCACCCAGTCACATTAACCCCCCCCCACCAAGCCACACCCACAGAACCGGTAGTAACAAATTTTACATTTCACCAGTTGTTCAAGTTGTGTCTCCCTACCTTCTGAATTATAATTCCTTAGTCTTTCAAACATATCCTTGTTGTCTTAAGGGCTAGAAACATGCACTTTTTATTTCTATAAAATGTTTTAGAAAGCTTGATTCTACAGATTCTGAGAACATCCATAGGTCTTCAATCATAAGCCAATTAAATTTTCTTCTGTGACCTTCATTGTGGAATGTGTAGTTCAGCCTATGAAATGGTGGTGAAAATCTTGTACCATGTTATGAAGTTCCTATTTATATCCCTGACCCAGTTTATCTGACCCGTTTTTCAGTAAAATATGTTGTCATTTCTTTCCTTTTTTAGGTTACCACAAACATCTTGTGGGGTATTCAGCCAGCACCAATAACAGTACAAGTATGGGTAATCATACTAGCTGTTTTAGCAGGATTATTACTTTTGGCCCTTCTAGTTTTTATAATGCACAAGGTAAGTGAGTAATGAAATCCTGTCCATTTTTCTTAAAAATAAACAAAATTTTTGAAATAATCTCTGATTTTAATCCAGCGTGGAGTACTGAAAGTTTCGTAACTATGAACTGGGGGAATATTGGCTTTGTTAGATTGAAATAAATAGATGGGTTCTCCTTGTGATTGAGAAAGTTCACTTTTTGGAAAGCCCTCCCCCCAAAAGTTAATGGGTGCAGTTCAAGATGCTGTCTATTACCTATAAAGACCTTCATAGCATAAAGCTTTGTTATTGAGAGGCAGCCTCTCTGATTTTTTGGCCCTTCCAGAAATATCAAGGACAGTTGAGGTATGTCAGGTCTATTCAATTACTATGAGCCTATGAAGCATGCTTTCTCCATGCCTGCCCCTGCCCTGTGGAGTTCCGGTAGCACCCTACCTCTCTAGCTTTCCAAAAGGCTTGCAAGATCTGGCTTTTTCCCCAAGTTATAAGCTAAGGTATGACTGGAGCCCAAGAAAGATGAATATTCAGGTTTGAGGGATTCATATTTGGGGGCACCTGGAGTTATTTTGATGCTGATCGTATGGTTCTTCTGTTGTGTTTTTGTGAGCCACTCAGGATTACTATATGCAAGATGGATAGTCGTATAAGACTTTTAAAATAAATAAATACCAGTGGGACTCTTTTCCTTTCCATGGCTTGAAAACTGACAGAAATTTGGGAGGGGAGGGGGGGCAGGCAGGATATGCCAGCAAGGAGAGTAGATCAGCAGCTCCGAAGTTGGAACATTTCAACTTGCAGACAAGATTGACCTGTTCAAATATTGTCCATGGACATTTGCCACAATTTTTCCTGGGAAAAAGAAGAAGCTGAAAATTAAATTGAAAAACTGTTGCTGTCTTGGCTGAGACTATTGCTTGAAATTTCTCTGCGGAAATGATAGAAATTGGCATGCATAAATTAATACAAATATGCATGTTCTGTGTGAGAGAATTAAACTAGTCCAGTATATCAAATCTTTCCGACTTACCTGATACAATACCATTAATCAACATATTGATTATGGGTTTATATGGAAAGTAAAGTTTGCTAATTGCTGTATCTGTGGTGGAATCATCAACTAAAGGAGAGGAAGGAGTAAAAAGGTGTCCCACCACAGTGTTGCTTCATGGGAGGAAATGGCTGAGGCAAGACTATTAAAGCTTTTATCTATAGCTTCTCAAGAGAATGCAGTCAGTCTGGTGAGATTATTATAAATAGCTTTTCTGTGTATCAACAACACAGGTTCTTTATCAACAATAAAGAAACTGCTTTGGTCTATTCATGGAGTTATTCTGGTTGCTTGCACCTGACATTATCCCAGTTCCTGCTATATAATGTCTTCTCTACATTATAGGTGGGTTTCTTCAAACGTGTGCGGCCACCTCAGGAAGAACAAGAAAGAGAACAACTGCAACCTCATGAAAATGGAGAAGGGACCTCAGAAGCTTAAGCAGTATTTTAACTGCATCTTTTTACCAAAAGATTTAGAATGATTGCCAACTTCCTTTAGAAATATGCATTTTGATCCTTGAGGACTGCATAGCAAATGCCTTTTTTGCTATTGGCGAAATTAACTGGGAACTGAAAATGACATGTTTGTTTCCCTCATATTAATCACGTTCACATGTGTGACTAATACAGGTGCACTGACTAATGTATTTTAGTGCCACAATTTTGCTTACTATGTCCAAAAGGCAAAGTGAAGAGGTGCGGGGGAGGGTTGGTTGGTTTTTATTTTATTTTTTTATTGGTACAACTTGAGCTCCTCCACTACTTGCAAACTTGTAACAAATACATCTGTCTAGAGAACATGAACATAAACTGAAGACCTGCTCTTGAACTTCCTAACTGGACTTTCCCAAGGTACTCACCAGTTTCTGAGGAATTTTTTTCACCTTTTCTAAGTTGGGAGATATGAACAGCACGAAGCGTTGAGTGAAATACTGACAGATCTACTTCAATTGACTATTTAGGGATAACTTCTGTATAGAAGAGGACCTTGGTGTCGCCGTGATGTGGTTCCCATTTAAGGAATTGCTCTCTGTTTTATGGAATCTTTCATCTGGAAAGATGTACTTTGGTTGTATGGAAGATCACAGATCCCATTTACCAGTTCCCATATCCAGTTTTATGTAGCATAATGAAATTGACTGATTCATGCAATCATTTTCTGATACCCTTTTTAAATTTTCTCTGGTTTTTTTACATTAAAAAAGGAAATCAAAATCTGTGCCAAGTAGTCCAAATTCTAGGATAAATCATTCCAAGATGTTCCTGAATAATTTAATTCTGTTTTGAAGCTTTAGGTTTACAGATAGTTTGGTATCATTTCTGGTTAAAAGAAGACCTTGAAAGACTTCAGGAAGTATAAAACAATAAAACCCATTAGTGATTTCAGTAAACTGTCTGCTATTCCTGTAGAGCTTCCTCAGATATACATTGCAGTTTTCAACTCTACTTTTCACATAGAAATTTAAAAATCTCATTTAAGCTTATTAATAGTTTTAATAATAAGTTTAAGGGAACATCATCCTCGTCTCAGAAAGTAAAATCACAATCGATCCTGGTTCCTATGTTCATAGTTATTATAAAGGACTAAGTAAATTATAGATGGGCAATTTGAGATCCCCAGCTTACAACCAATCTTTGAGCCCCCTTTCCCAAGCCTCTCTGAGAAATGATTGCTGAATACTGAAAGTATTCTGGGATGGAAAGCCCATAGAAACTCTCGCTTAAGCCCTCTAAAAGGGCTATCACAGTTAAAAAAGAAAAATAAGACCCCCAACATTCTCTCAAGATCTATCCTGTTTACATGTGAGATAAGACCCCAATGATCACTGGCCTTCAGCTCCCCTCCCTCAAATGTTAAATGCAAACTTGGCCAACAAAAGTTCTTGTGTTCCCAAACTAAATATGCTCCCATCTATAAACCTAACAATAAATGTTAGGTTATTTATTGTTTTAGTGGTCAAGCAGTAACGATGCTGAGGAACGATGTAGTTTTTAATGGAGCACACCTAGCCTTTCCCCAATTTTATGCCCAGACTTTATATCCATTCCACAGTTTTTGCACTTGATTTGCTACATTCCAGCTAGCAAAATCAAGAGTGTGGTATCAAACAAAATTGCTTGAATTTCAGGGTATGAATGTAAAAAAGAACTCAGTAACTGAAAGCATGGGAATACTGGAGAAAGAAATGTTTGTTCTGAGTAAAGTTCAAGAAACTGATTGGGAGCCACCCAGAATTGATTATAAGAGGACGGCTATATAAATGCTATCAATAAATAAACATGCTGATGTTGGACAAGAAAACACCTCAACCCAGGCATCTAGCATTAGCCACAATCATACTAAAATGACGAACTATATACAATATACAATGCACCATCCTTTGGTCCTGGCATCACAAAATTACACACAAGTACATAAGTAATTGAATTTGTGTCACATATTTTGTTCCTTGTCTCCTCATCCACCCATTCCTTTCATCCCATGAGTTTTAAAGATCTCTCTTAAGACCACTGGAGTGAATGGAACTTCTTTTTGAGGTTTTCTGGGATCCTGGCAGGGATTTTCAGTACACAGGTAAGCATATACCTCAGTTGAGAAAGTTGATAAAAAATGCAAGGGCTTATATGAAGAGTTTGTTTATGGAGATCACTGAGGCCAAGTACATAAAGCCACTCTAAAAATTCTAAGGTTTCATTTTAGACATTTTGTCTTCTTGCTTCTTTTTGGGGAAAATGTAAGGGTATGATTTAGTTGAGAAATAAAAGAATGTTTTACTTCTTTTATTACTATATTATACTATTACTATGATTTCTTCGGTTACTATAAAGACAAATGGGTCCCACATATAAAAGCTATCAAAGCTTGTATGTTCAACCATTGATAAAAATTATAAAGCTTTCAATTTCTGAGAAATGTTATTACTAGTTTTCCTAAATACTTTTCTTCAGTTTTGCTGAACAGCAAAAGCTAAATAGGCTGAACTGCAGTGTTTGATATATGGTCCGGTTCACATATACATGTATATTGATTTTATTTTTTTCTTTATTATTGATTACTTTATTCTTGCTGACCAGCAGTGGCATTTATGTACCAGCGAAACACGGTGAGTTTGAAGCAATATGAGAAAAGACATCTTGTAAAAATGGAAGGGGTGTGTGTGTGTGTGTGTGTTACTTGTGAAGTGGCTTGTATTATTGAATGAACACTTAATCTGAATAAAGTTTTGAATGTAAGAAATGGCAAGCACATCAACCACCTTCCATTCATATTCTGTATATACAAAATTTTACTCACTTGATCTCCTTCCCAAATAGTTTCACTTGCATAGATGACTGTTCAGATAAATATATTTTTAACTATGAATGACTGCGCTATTTTGACAGTGCTCAGTGGAGCATAAAGCTTTCTTATACACTATTCTGCCCAGATATATCAATGGCCAACCTGAAGGAGCAAAATTAGTCCAAGATGTTCAGTACTTCTGAATGAACAGATTCAGCACAGAACTTTTTAGCCATAATTCCTGTATTATGTATCCAGATCTCTGTGCAACAGCTATTACTCTACAGAGTCATTGAAGGTGGAGGGAAAACAATGGTGGAAACTCCATGGCACTGGCATAATTTATGCTCTTTTGTAATGTATAATGATGATTACATGTTAGTTATTAAACTAATTTCTGTTTCTGTCCTCTTCAACCTCTTGGAAAAATTCCTCATGTTCCACCAGTTTTCTCTGGCATATTTCCACCATTCTGGAGAACAACAATCGGTGGGTTGCCCCTGGTTTGCACCGGTTCTATAGAACCAGTAGTAAAAGGTGGGAGGCTCCGCCCACCAACCCCGACGTCATCAAAACGCTTCTGTGCATTTGCGAGCACACATACGTGGCCCCACTGCGAACTGGTAATAAAGGTAAGTAGAACCCACCCCTGACAACAATGTACAATGAAAAGTATAGCACTTTTCATACTTCATATAAAGTTGTGGCTGCTCTTATAAAGTCAGAGAGAAAAGAGGCCAAATAAAAACTCCCCTGGAGGGAATATCTGTTACAGCCTGGGACATCTGTATCTATGAGAGGCAGACTGCCCCTGAAGGCTTCTGTCTCCTTTGCAAAATACTTTTTTGCACCTGTGCAGGCCACCATCATCCATGGGAAAAGCATTTTGCAAAGGGGACAGAAGCCTTTAGGAGTTTCTCAACCCTCATAACTGAAATTCCTTGGTCAACAGTATCTGTAGAAGGCCACATCTGGAGCAAGTAGGGTGGATTCATACTGTAGGAGCAAAATGGTTCCTCAGATAACCAGGTCCCATGCCATGAATGGCTCTAAAGATGATAACTAACACCTTAAATTTGATCTGGAAGCAAACTGGCAACCAATGTGGCTTGCATAGCAGCAGTGTTCCATGTGCCACCCTATGTTGTGGCCCGCCAGCGGATCTGGCAGCAGATTTGGACAGTGAGGAAGTTGGGGAGGAACATGGGCCAGTCCTGGAGTCTGGGGAAGGTTCTGATGATTGCTCTGTGTTGGAGGCAGAAATGGGGCCAGGGCCGTCTGACAGTTGTCAGCTGCCTTCCGACTTGGACATCAGTGGGGCAGAAGAAAAGCTGAATCCTGTGCACATGCACAGAGCTGCCAGGAGAAGGGAACAGCTAAGGAACAAGGGTCAGCTCAGGAGTAAAGCCACAGGTGGGCGGTGAATGGCCCCTCCCATAGGGAATAAAGAGGAACGAAGGGGAGAGGAGTTTGCAGGAGACAATTAGTTCATTTGGGCGAAGATCTGTTCCTGCATTTTGCCAAGTATTGTCTGTTACAGAGCAGAGTCTGAAAGATATTGGCCTGGCCACTCTCCAAGTCTGATAAAGGTCGGTAATTGTGAACTATCTTGAAAGACTGTGAGAGAGGAAAGACTTCGCTGGAGAGGAATTCACTGTAAATTAAATAAAAGGGGTTTATCAAGATGAGGACTCAGCTTCGTGCTGCTGGGGAAACCTAGGTCAGAACACCTTATGGTCCTCCACTACCGTCTGTACTGTTGTGTTCTGAACCAGCTTACAAATACTCTTTCGGGGTAGCCCCATGTAGACGGCATATAGGAATCCAAACAAGATGACAAGCACAGGAGTGACAGCATAGGGTGCAACTGGCACACAACACAAAGTTGCAAGAAGACTCTCCTAGCTATAACTGCCACCTGCACTTTGTGTATGAGGAGATTGAAAAACGATGGAATTATTATTTTTTGACAACTTCTATAATATCCTGATTTCCACTAGTAATAGGTGGCAGAAATAACTCTCAAAATACTAACAAAAATACCCAGTAAAATGTTTGCTGTTTGATGGGGATCCAATTTTTAATATCCTCCTCATTCTATTCTGGGTGTTTTTCTCCATTATAATAGGGGGAAAACCATCAACTTTTGCTACTTTACAGAATAACAGGGTTGGAAGGGACCTTGAGGTCTTCTAGTCCATGGTAATACCAGCCGTGGTAGTACAGTGGACTAAAAACACTGTTATTAACATCTGCTGCTTGCAATTACTGCAAGTTCAAATCTCACCAGG
>JANHZT010002959.1:73571-85459 GCA_032468215.1 Stegonotus admiraltiensis
CCCTTTGGAACAAGTTACCACCAGGAATACAAATTATTCCAGACCTCCGTACTTTCCGCCGTGCCCTGAAGACCTTTTTGTTCCACCAAGCCGGGCTGGCTTAAATTCTTTTTAAATCTTTAAATTAAATTCACACAGTTTATTTTCATGTATATTTTGTATATATATTTCACGTTTATTATTTTGACTGTTCACTGCCCTGAGTCCTTCGGGAGAAGGGTGGTATAAAAATTGAATAAATTAATTAATTAATTAATTAATAAAGAGCATTTTCCTTCTCCCAAGTATAAGGCAAAGCGAGAAAAGAAATGATTGCTTCAAGTTAAGTTGAACACATTCACAGGGAGCTTAGTGTGTTCGGAAGATGGGATCATATAATATGGTCTCCTAAAATCAATTTAAAAAGGGGCTAGCTGAAGTGGTAAAATGAAGTCACATCAACAGAATGTGATTTGGTTGTATTTTGGAATGAGATTTTTTTCTAATATCTCCTTTGAGGCAAACTCTAGATTTTTTTCCCTTTTTCTTAATACTACATGATATTGGGGGGGTTAGAAGATTTAAATGGACAGAAAGAAGTTAAAAAAGAATATCAGATGGGAATTATATTACTAAGCTTCTATCCTAACCTGGCTAAAAGAGTGGATAGAATTAAGAGATAAAAGAATCTTAGAAATAGAGGGACACATTTTACAAGTAGGATGGCATGCATTCCTTTGGGACGAAAAACACAAAACACATAGCTATTTCAGAAGACACATATTAAGGAATGCATTACTACAAATCTGGATAAAAATAAAAAAACAGCATTATACAAAAATACCAATCTGGATTTCACCAATAAAAGTATTAAAATTTACCCAAATTTAATTGAGATGGATAAGATTATAAGATATAGGGATGTACTAAAAGAACAAGGAAATTTGAAATCAAAATAGAAACAGGATTTAAATATTGAAATTGATTGGTGGACATATACGCAAATTCAGTCTAAACATAGAGAAGATATAAAATTATATGAAATACAAAATGAGCAACATGAACTAGACAAAATTATACAAGGGACAGAGGAGATATTAATTAGTAGGATATATAATTTTTTACTGCGGTACAAGATGGAAGATGAGGTAGTTAAAGAAACAATGATTAAATGGGCCGAAAATTTTAATTATAATATAGAACTGGAGAGATGGGAGAAAATGTGGCAAATAAATACAAAATTAACTATGTCTACGGCATTCAAGGAGAACCAGTTGAAGATGTTCTACAGATGGTACCTCCCACCGGCAAGGCTTGCTAAGATGTTCCTAAACAGCTCGCCAATATGTTGGAAATGCAACAAGATCTATGGAACATATTATCATACTTGCCTGGCCGCAAAACAGTTCTGGGCTAAAATCAAGAAATGGTTAGAAAAAATAACAGATCAACCAATTGATAGGAAACCAGAGATATTTTTATTAGGAATATTCACTAGAAAATATACTAAAGAAATAAAATACTTGATTTTACATATTATAACAGCCGCACGAATATCATTTGCACAAAATTGGAAAAATAAAAATACACTAACAGAGGAAGAATTGATAAAAAAAATCTTAGAGTGTGCCGAGATGGACAAATTAACAAAAGAACTTAAAGAAAAGGAAGATACATATTATTATTATTATTATTATTATTACTATTATTACTATTATTAACAATAATAACAATAACAATAACAATAATTTAAAAAAAAATAATTTTAAAAAAGTATGGAATAAATGGTACAACTGGCTGAAGATTAGAAATAGTGAACAATAAGAATGGGAGAAGTTATAAATGTAAAATGTCTATAGGTATAAAATGTACAAAATTGATATGATTGTTAGGAATTATAATGTAAATTATAAAAGGGACAAGAAGGAAAAGTACAGTATAAGGGGAAATGGGGGAGGATGTAAATATTAAAAGATGACCGTTACGAAACAGTTGTAAAAAAGGAATTTATATTATGTGTTTTGTGTTTGTTATATTGTGTTGTGTTATAAATAAAAATTAAAAAAAAATATCAGAATATAAATAATATTTCCTTTCCTCTGTCTTAAACAGAAAGTATCAACCTTAATATAAGATTGGGTATCTCCCTCCAAAAGGCAAGAACCACAATTTTAGAAAAGCAGTTAAAAGGAGGTTCATCAAAGGCAATTGCAGAACAGCAGTATACTGTTATGCTGCAAATGTAACTGCCTAAATTTCCTTGATGACAGAGCTTCTTCTGTATCATTTGCAAAACCAGCACAGTTTCCCAAATCCAGGTTATTTGCTCCCCTCCCCCAAAGTATTTAAAGTGTTTTGTAATACAAGGTTGTAAAACAGAGGAGTTGCTCCTTTCCTCTAACTCTCAATACCCATGCTGGAAAAGGCAGCTTCTTGAATCGCGTGACTGAAATTTCCCTTACTTATTTTTCTTCTGGGTTTTTATTTTCCAGCTCAGAATGGATAGTAGCAAGAAAGAGATGCTGGATCAGAAGCCTCTCTTGGAAGTACAAGTATTACTCTCCATGGATTCTGCTACGGATAGAGTCATGGATGGAGGAGCAGGGGGACTTACAGGGGAAAAGATACCCTGGGAAATGATCGCCCCTGTTTTCAGCTTTGAAAAACTCTGAATCATTCAGCTTTTGGAGAGCATTAAGTTTTGACCTGCTATTCTAGCAAGCTGCTATGGTTGATGCCTAATCATTTCTTTAATTGCTGAAAAACGTGATGAGCTGCTACCAAGAATCCCATAAGGAGGATTATCTACGAGCCAGTGAGGGCTTCCTCATTCTTCAAGAAGGACGTTAATAGTGAAAAATTAAACAATTATAACTGAAATGAAGGTCTTCTCAAAGATACTATCAGAAATGCTAGCAACAGGCATGGTCAGAAGGTGAATGCTGTGGGGAGCAGCAAAAGATCTTTCTGCTGGTGGAAATCTTGATCTATATGCAGCAAACAATTCAGATGATTGCTATACTTTTGAGTGATCAGAACTTGAGAGTATTTGATGAAATATCAGGTTCATCTGTCATTGCCTTACTGGAATTTCTTTTATAATTAAGTTTTACTGCCAACAATTTCAATAGATTTCACCCGTGATAAATGTAAGTCTGGCCCTTGGAGCAATACTACAAAGTGGGAAGGAAAGGGTGGGTAGTTCCATCATCTCATCATGGTGCTTCCACCTCCAGATAAGCGCCATGTATGTCTTACTACCATTGTTATTATGACCAGCATGGCATTCATGGATGCTTATCTGGTAGAGCAGAACCAAGGGCCTCGTAAAATTGGTGTCTGCATCATAGTTCTGGTAGGAGACATCTGCTTTTTGATTGTGCTGCGCTATGTGGCTGTCTGGGTGGGGGCTGAGGTAAAGACAGCCAAACGGGGCTATGCTATGATTCTTTGGTTCCTCTATATCTTTGTGTTGGAAATCAAACTGTATTTTATATTCCAGAACTATAAGGCTGATAAGAGAAATCTGGAGACAGTGGCTAGAAAAGCACTGACCTTGCTTCTCTCTATTTGTGTGCCAGGATTGTACCTAGTGCTAGTAGCCTTGGACAGCATGGAATATATACGTACCTTCCGGAAGAAAGAGGATTTGCGAGGGCGTCTCTTCTGGGTGGCCTTGGACTTACTGGATATCTTAGATATTCAAGCCAACCTGTGGGAACCACAGAAGACTGGCCTGCCAATCTGGGCAGAAGGACTCATGTTCTTCTATTGCTACATATTGCTCCTGATCCTGCCCTGTGTTTCCTTGAGTGAGATTAGCATGCAAGGAGAGCATATTGCTCCCCAGAAAATGATGCTCTACCCTGTCCTGAGTCTGGTGACCATAAACATGGTTACCATATTCATCCGAGCCATTAATATGGTCCTGTTTCAAGACAGCAGAGTCTCTACAATCTTCATTGGCAAGAATATAATTGCCATTGCTACCAAGGTCTGCACATTCCTAGAATACAAGAAGCAAGTGAAGGAGTTCCCACAAAATGCCATTGCACTTGAGCTCCAGCAGAACTCAGTGCCCCACAACCAGACCCTCCACAATACACAAGGCCTTCCTCATGAGCCATCCCCCACCAGGGAGATTTTGGACACATGATGAGCCTCTTCTTAGATATCAGCATTGGTTCTTGTTTACTTGGGTGGAGAGAAGGGGCAAAGAAGTAATACTGCTCTCATCCCAGCATAGAGAGCTGCTTCCAGCACAAGATTTTAACAAATGGAGGAACATCCCCTGCAACTCAGGTATTTCCAAGGGGCCCTCTGGAAAGAAAGCAAAACCAATGGACCTTCCAAAAAGAACCTCATCCACTCCAGCATCTGATCTTTTCTATCTGTTTGTTACCTGTGCTTCAACTTGTAAGGAATGAGAATTTGTTATCACAGCCTTTTTTAAAGAAAGGGACAGGGCGGGATGGGGCAGGATGGGAGAATCAGGACTGGCACTTCAGTCAGCACACCAGTATATTGAGTCTTATTGGAAATGGTTGTGTTTACAGTTTCTTATTTTCAAATGAAACAAAAACAAAAAAAGGTCCCATAAAGTCATTGCAGAAAACTGGATTTGGGGCAGTTTTTTAAATCTTTGCTAAGTAGATCCTTTGCTCTGTTCAGTTCCTCTCAGCAAGCAACAGCCTCACTCATTTGGCCAGGAAAGTTCTAACGTTTCCAAAGTCTTCAGCCAGCCCTTCAAAGAATCTTATTTCACATCACATCTCATATTTTAAGAACATTTATTATAAGTCATTTATAAAATGATTCAGTGCAAGATTTCTATTTTTCAGAAAACAAGTATTTCTGTTTCATTCACATGTATGCACACTTCAGTTCTGATGGCATGAAATTCCAGAGCTTTTCAGGCTACACTGGCCTGGGGAAATATACAGGTAGTACTACAAATGGAAACTGATATTCTCAGAATGATGAACATTCACTTTTATTCCTGCAGCAGCTCAATTTATAACTCTGCTGCTTTTATATGAACTACACAGACTGCCTCTAAAATAAGGCATGGGACAATCCCTTTACGCAAGAACTATTGGGACGCAAAACAGAGCAACAGTTTCCTAGCAAAAATGTTGCACAGGCCTGAAAGCAATGCAAGACTATTTTTTCTTAGTGATCTCCCATTCTCTCACTGGTGTTTTGATCACATACCAACAGATTTTTACAGTGTATGCTACTTGTGCATTGGATACCTCATTTGGCCATACATATCCATTCCTCACTTAGCAACCTGAAACAAGGAATCAAATTTGGTATTTTGTCGTACTATCCCCATAAAAATATATAGTCAATCTTACTGTGGTGGGATTTGCTTTTAAAGCTCAGTCTTGTCATTAGGTAAGGGTATGAACATTTGGCCTATAAATTGAAAATATTCAACTTGTTCATTACAGTGGACAATAAAGGCAAAAGAATTGGCAGAAGAGAGTCTAAACATTCTTGCATAAAGTAGCCATTCTCTCAGCCGAAAAAGCAGTGGAAAGGAATATAAAGGGAAGAGGCACTAGGAACATAAATTTTGAAGATATTACATATCCTGAAACATGCAAATGTATAAGGATAATGCAGTTTCGCTCTGCATGGATCTGGGGTAGGGTATTGGGCATTAACCAAGTCACTACCTACATTGACCTTACTGCTCTTACTAGTTTACTAATTTTAGGCTCCCAAAACATGTTCAGGGTGTTGCTATCCCTGAAGAGTATATGAAGATGCTTAGTGCATTTCATTATTTTGTCAATTGTCTGAGGTCTGTGTGATGCAGCTTCAAAGAGTTTAGTCACACCTAGGTCTGTGCATTTTATTTTGTTTGAAGATCATTCTTCTATGTAATAAAGGGTTCTGGACACCCACCCACCAAGCTTTCTTTTTTGACGTGCATATTTTCCTTTTGTGGTTATTGTTGCTCTTACTTATCAAGAAGTTAGCATGCCCCCTATGAACATTAAAGGTAAGAGCAATGAGTTAATTTTTGAACAAAAAGTCTTTTGTTTTCTTTCTAGTCTATGCGAAAAGGACATTAATTGATTAGGGCAGACAAGATCCATAACCACTTTGTGAAAGAGAACCCTTTCAACATAAATTCATCAGAAGAGCATAGTTTTTAAAGAAACATGGTTGAATAATTTGAGAAAATACAAGGAAAATGACTGATTCAAAATAGCATTTCATGTGCCAAAGAGTAGCATCAGAAAGGACAATGATATCCATAAATAAGGATTTTATTTTATCAAACCAACTCCTAATTCCATTGGGCTACTGTAGGTTTTCTATGCAAAATATATAATATACTATAATAAAATATAATAGGTTTTTCATTAAGTTATATTTAATTTAAATATTAAATATAGATGTGACCTAATTCCAAGCATAAACCATTAGATAACAAGTCAAATAAGGAGGTAAGGAGTAAAGAGAAAGAAGAAAAATACAGATGCAAAGTAGATGTAGGAAGCATGCCCAGAGTAAGCCACAAAAACTTTATATGCCTATACACTTAATGCTCAAAGTTTACAGAACAAACAGGATGAACTTGAAATACTAATCCATGAGGGCAAGTATGGTATAATGTAGTTGCCATTAGAGAAACTTGGTGGGACTGGAATGTACTAATAGAAAGATACAAACTTCAAAAGAAACAGACCTAACAAAAGAGGAGGTGGACTTCCGTTACATCGGGTGTCAAATTCGGCCTGTGGGATGCTTAAATCTGGCCTGTGGGGCCGGCCTGGAAATAGCAAAGGACTGGCCCATGGTGCCTCTGGCAGCCAAAATAGGGCACAAGGAGGCCACACGAAGCCCCCCTGCACCCCATTTTCAGCCTGGACAGCTTCCTGCAGCACTTGCCAGTCAAAATGGGGCATCGGGTACATGAGCCCTCCCACCCATGCCCTGTTTTGGCCAGCAAAATGCTGCAGGAGGCCGTCCAGGCCAACAAGGGCATGGGGGGGATGCCCCATTTTGGCTGGCAGGGTGCTGTGGGAGGCATCCATCCCATCTCCTCCCCTCTCTGGCCAGCCCACAGAGGAGAACTACAACGCTAATCTGGCCCTCGAAGAAATCCAGTTTGACACCCCTGCATTATAAGTTAGAGTTCACTTCCTCTCTACAGAGATGCACATAACAAAGGATGAAAGCTTTCTACAATGCATATGGGTCAACATAAAAGGGAAAAAACCCAGTAACATTGCCATAGGTGTATACTACAGGCCACCCAACCAAGTAGAAGTAGTAGATGATCTTTTTGCTACTGAGTTAAATGTATGTAGGAAACACACCACAGTAGTAATGGGGGACTTTAACTACCCTAACATCAACTGAGAGGCAAACTGCATCAAGTGGGAGATCAAACAGATTCCTGACCCACCTAGCTGACAACTTCATCACCCAAAAGGTAGAAGAGGCAATTACAGGGACAGCTATATTGGACTTTATTCTTACTAACAGCGAAGAAGTGATAGAGGGGATTGAAGTTGCAGGAATTTTAGGGGTGAGTGACCCTGTCATATTAGAATTCAATATAAAACAAACACAAGCAACAGAGCACAATCAAACCAGTGTCTTAGATTTTTAAAAAGCTGATTTTAACAAACTCAGAGACAGCTTGGGAAGGATACCATGGATGAAAATCTTAAAAGAGCAAATCGACTGAAGAAGCTTGGGAAACTCAGAAAAATACAATTATAAAAGCCCAGCGACTTGAATACTACTAAAGAAGAAATCCAAGAAAAAAGCCAGTGTGGTTTTACAAAAAACTCTCAGACTAATTGAGAGAAAAAAATAAGTACAAAAAAATGGAAAGAGGGACACAGAATACCAACAAATAGCCCAAACCTGTAAAACTGTAGTTAGGAAAGCTAAGGCTTTGAATAATATAAAACTTGCAACAAATGTCAAAAACAATTTTAAAAGTTTCTTTCAACACAAGAGTCAAAGAAACAATCCACTAATGGGAAAAGATAGCAAAGGAATAACAGGCAATAGAAAGAAAACAAAAGTGCTTAATACATACATTGTATCTGTCTTCAAGCAAAAAGAGAACAATACTCAACTTACCAAAAACAGAACTGTAAATTACAGGTTAGGAATGCAAATTAAAATATGCAAAAATGAGGTAAAAGAACACCTGTCAGCTACAGACGGATTCAAATCACCAGGTCCTGATGGACTACATGCCAGAAGTCTGAGGGAACTGGCAGACATGATTTCAGAACCATTGAAACAAAGACCATGGAGCACCAGGGAACTACCTGAGGACTGGAAAAGAGCTGATGTGGTTCCCATCTTCAAAAAAGGGGGAGAAACATGCAGAAAATTATAGACTAATCAGCCTGACATCAATACCTGGGAAGACTTTGGAAAAGATAATCAATCAACAAATCTATGAACAGCTACAAGCAAACAAAGCCAACATGGGTTTGCAAAGCAACAAGCCAACATAGGTTCATGAAAAACAGATCATGCCAAACCAATTTTATTACATTCTTTGACAAAGTGACTAAATTAGTGGATCAGAGAAATGCTGTGCACATAGTATACTTAGATATCAGTAAAGTATTCAATAAAGTAGACCACAAGCTACCTCTTGGCAAGCTAGAAAAATGTGAGATAGACAGCACCACCACAAGATGGATTTATAACTTCATACTCAACATGTAGTTCTCAATGGAACTATGTCCACATGGAGAGAAGTAAGTGGTTCTATTTAACTTTCCACACTCTTCAATATCTACATAAACAATCTAGACAAGGTAATTGAAGGGGAACTCATAAAATTTGCAAATGACACTAAACTGGCAGGAACAGCCAACACCCCAGAAGACAAACTCTAGATCCAAAAAGATTTTGACAGACTTGAACAACGGGCCCTATCCAGCAAAATGAAATTCAACATAGATGAAGGTTTTACACTTTGGCAAGAAAAACTAACTGTATAGATACAGACTAGGTGAAACTTCACTTAATGCCAATAATTGTGGGAGGGATCTTGGAGTCCTAGCAGACAACCATTTAAATATGAGCTAATGGTGTGCAGCAGCAGCCAAAAAGCCAATGCAATCCTACACTGAATTAATAGAAGGATAGAATAAAGATCACATGAAGTTCTAATACTGCTTTGCAAAGCATTAGTAAGACCACACTTGGAATACTGCATCTAGTTCTGGTCACCACAATATAAAAAATATGTTGAGACTGGAAAAGGTTCAGATAAAAACAACAAGAATGATTAGGGGGCTGGAGGCTAAAACATGAAGAATGGTTACAGGAATTGAGAATGTCTAATCTAATGGAAAAAAGGACTACAGGAGACATGATAGCAGTGTTCCAATATTTGAGGGACTGGGGCTCCTACAAACACGACAAGGTCAAACTATTTTCCAAAGCACCAAAAAACAATGGATGGGAACTAACCAAAGAGAGAAGCAACTTAAAACTAAGGGGAAATTTCCTAATGGTCAGAGCAATCAACCAATGGAACAGCTTGCCTTCAGAAGTTGTGGTGCTCCATCACTGGAGGCTTTCAAAATGAGACTGGACAACCATTTATCTGAAATGGTATAGGGTCTCCTGCTCAAGCAGGGAGTTGGTCTAGAAGATCTCTAAGGTCTCTTCCAACTTTATTATTCTATATTCTATGTTTTATGACATGACATAGTATAGCATAACATAACATAACATAACATAACATAACATAACATAACATAACATAACATAACATATAACAACAATCAAACCTAATCTAACCTAACCTAATCTAACCAACATAACATAACATTAGATAACATAAAACAGGACATTTCTCCTTATATCATTGTGCCCTTGTAGGAAATTATTTTGGGATTATTATTTTTTTAAAAAGCCCAATAGCTGTAGTCTTTGGTCAGAGACCTTGGCTTTATAATATAAATACTGATGTGTTTGTATCAAGCATACTCAATAAAGCACATAATGTCAAATAGTACAAATGCTTTTTATTAAGGTTATACTGATTTAACAATAAGGCTTATGCTACGCTTGTGTATTCTATTCAATATTTACATTCATCTACTAGAGACAATATGCAGAGGAATAATGGCAGGATCCCCAGGAACAAAGAAACAAACCCTAGGGGCAATTGCCAAAATTTTGGAAGACAGATTCAAGATTCAGAAAGATTTTGACAGACTTGAGCATTGGATCCTATCCAACATGATGCAGTTCACTTAGGCAGGAAAAACCAAATGCACACATATAGATTAGGTGGTACCTGGCTCAACAATAGTAACTGTGAGAACTTGAAATTTGATGTCCTAGTGGATTACCATTTAAATATGAGCCAGGAATATGCTGCAACTGCCAAAAAAGCTAATGCATTCCTAAGCTGCAGCAACAGAGGTATAGCAACAAGATCACAAGAACTGAAATTACCATTCTGTACTGCACTATTGAGGCCACAATTGTAAGACAGGTAGTCATCAATTTACGACCATAATTGAGCACAATTTTTGGTTGCTATGTGAGATATTTGTTAAGTGAATTTTGCCCCATTTTATGACCTTTCTTGCCATAGTTGTTAAGCGAATCACCACACTTGTTAAGTTAGTACCATAGTTGTTAAGTGAGTCTGGCATTCCCATTAACTTTGCTTGACAGAAGATCGCAAAAATTGATTGCATGACCTTGGGACACTGCAACTATCCATAAATATCTGAATTCTGAATTTTGATCACATGAACTTGGGGATGCTGCAATGGTTGTAAGTGTGAAAAACAATCATAAGTCGCTTTTTTCATTGCTGTTATAACTTTGAATGGTCACTAAACAAATTGTTGTAAATCGAGGCCTACCTGCACTGGTTCCAAATTCTGGTTCCCACGATTCAAAAAAGATACTGAGACTCTGGAAGAGTGCAGAGAAGAGCAACAAAAATGGTAAGAGGTCTGGAGGCTAAATTGTACAAGGAAGAGGACCTAGATATGTCTAGTCTAACAAAGAGAAGGACTAGTTGCTACATGCAGAATGGGACATGGTGTGGCCAGTACGGCAAGGCAAGCTCACAGGTGCCAGCTCGCCATTGTCAATTTGCCTCTGCCAACTCACCACTACCAAGTCACCACAGGACAACTGAACACGGCCAACTTGCCACGGGAACAACTTGCCATGGGCAAGTTGGGTGAGTGGGCAAGGAAATGGGTAGGCAGGGTGCAGAGTTGCTGCAGCGGCCAGGGGATTCCCATTACACAACACCTACCATGCCTAATTCTGGGAGCTCTGAGAGCTTGATGTGGCAGTAGCAACAGTGGCCATTGCTGAACCGCCTGAACTCCCTGCCCACCACTGCCATTGCTGAACAGCCCAAACTCCAAATGGCCTGGAGCTTGGTGTGGCGGCAGCGACAGAAGTGGCAGCAAGTGTGAAGATGGAAAGCCCCCAGCTGCTGCTGCCACCACTCTGTGCTCTACCCACCACTCACTCACCCGCCTGGCTCTCCCTCCAGCCACCCACAGTGAGTTGTCCCTGTGGTGAATTGGCTGTGTTGAGGTGTCCTGCAGTGAGTTGGCAGCAGTGAGTTGGCAGAGGTGGGTGAGCTGGTGATGGTGAACTGGCCACACCAAGTTGTCTTAGCCCTGGCTACCTGATAGTTGTCTTCCAGTGCTTTAGGAGCCATCACAGAGAAGTGTTCTGCCCCAGCTTCGGATTCCCTGAGAATGTGACACACACCAGCTTCACAAACACTGTTTAATTCCAAACAAACCCGTTTCAAGAATGCAGGCTTCCCATGCAAAGGGTCCTTATCAAAGTTATTAAGGATAAAGTCCGACAAAGGTTGGCAACCAGCCCACAAAACCAGATATGAGAAGTCACTC
>JANHZT010002960.1:29961-40761 GCA_032468215.1 Stegonotus admiraltiensis
GGAGGGAGGGAGAGAGAGGCTGCATTAATGAGTCTCGCATACAATTCTCGCGCGCCCGCGCGCACACATACAGCGGCTGTTCCTCCCGCCGTCCCGTCTTTCCCGCCTTCGGTAACGAAAGGACAGCCTCGGGTGGGTAGCTGACGCCGCCGAGCTGGGTAACCCCGTCCGCACTTGCCCCGCCTCGCCTGACACCCCGTCTCCGAGAGACCTAGCTGCCGCTGAAGCTGCCGCCGCTGTCTGGACGGTCGGCTGGTATGGCTAGACCCACCGCGGACACCCAGACCCGGCCGGGGACCTCCGCTCCCAGCCTTGCAGTAGTAAACCGGGCTGACAGGATCGTTAGTTTTCTATTGATCTCTAGCGGAGAGGTGCGCGCGGAGGAGTGGGGGAAGCGGTGCGCGCGCCCGGGCCCCCGCGCGCCCCGGTGCTTCTGTGGCGATGCTTTTTGGTGTGTGGTGGTGGCGGCGGCACCGGCGGTGGCGGAGCGCCGCGTTTTTCAATGCTGTGCCCCCTCTGCGCTTCCTTGACTAAAATTGGGTACCTCAGTCTGATTGCACTCTCTTTTCCATCCGCCTTTCCCCTCCCTCTTCCTTGCCGCGAGGACCAAAAATACCAGAGGGGGGAAAAAAAACCTTGCTTCTTCACTTGTCTCCTTCTTGACAGGGCTGATCAGTTAACTCAGGAGCCCTTAGAAGGTTGGTATGATTGCGGAAGAAAACCCTTCACTTCCTAGTAAGTTTAAAACAACAACAACAGCAACCCTCTTTCACCTGATGAATAATATTCTGTCTGGGTGAAAATTTAGTAACTGTAAAAAGGGAAAGGAAGACATTATTTTTTGTGTTGGTGCGCTAAAGTTGTGGTTGTGGTGGTTATTATTTCTGACTGATTTCAGTTTGATAAGTAAGAAGTTTGTAGGCTGGCCAAGTTGAGCTAAATAAAAATACCATGTTTACTGAACATTTTGTAATTCGTTGAGATTATATATAGCAGGCATATGCATGCAATTTTTCTATTGTTTAATTGAAATTATATTCAGTATCTGGGTATATGTTTTTGCTGCCTTAAATTGTTAGGTTTGTGAATAATCATTATGGTATGCTATTATCACAAAGTTACTGGACCTTTTTTTCCCCTGGCTGCCATGTTTTCAATACTTTCAGACACATTTTTCCTTTATAATTATCTGTTTGCAACAAAGTATTTGATAATATATTTCATATCTCTTAATCTATTTCTTTATCGTTTATCTTGACATTGCTTAACTTCAGGCATGAAGAACAATTATATTGTCTAAATTGTATGAAATTATATTGTCTAAGTTGTATGTATGAAAGATCTTACACATTTTTTTCTATGCTGTGTTTCAATCAAACGCTACAATTTTATAGTTATTATGGGAGGAAAAATCCATCAATAAATGCAACACACCATTTATTTATTTACAAGATTACAAATTAGAGTAATAATTAGCATTTATAAGCAAATGAATAAACTAATCATATTGAGCTGCTAAGTTAACCAAAGTGTTTTAAAAATGTATATCCAATTTCCTTTTCTGCAGCTAAATATATATAACATTCTAAAATTATTTACTTACTCTAGGTAGGAAAAATAAAACATATGACAATATAAATTGGAATGTCAACCTACATTGTGCAAGATTTTAGCATAAGTGATTTAGTGCAATTCCATTTGTTTGAATCATAGTGATATGAAATGGACAGAACAGTTGTATCAATACGAGAAAATATTCTTTTGAAATATGAATGGTTTGACATGTGAAAGTTACTAAAAACATGGGAAATGTAAATGCTATTTTTTAAAAAATAAAATTAATCTGAACTTCATTTGTCACAATAATTACTATTTTATTAGGTATGAATATTTGATTTGGATTCCACTAATAGAATCCAACCTTTTGCATAATTTTAAAATACAGATAGAATATTACCTTCACAGTTTGAATCCATTATTTGGATTTGAAATACGCTTTTACTGCTTTTAACAAAATAATGTATTAATATCACAATGTTTTTTAAAAGTCCAAATTTCTGACAAGAGAATGTGAAATATTGGTTATATTTCAGTACACAATTCAATGTGCGTAAGTCCAATGAAAATGATTAGATGGTGTTTATTTTTAGAAGAAGATTTTTGGATAACTATTTATCAACTTAAATGCTTCTTTTGCAGTTCTAATGCTTTCAGTAAATAACGAATATTATCATCCTGTAAGCGCCTACATATAAATAGGAAATAAATGCATTAAACATAACACTTTAGTGAGCCTATTTTATTTGTTGTATATCAATAATATAGTATATAAATTAATATGAGTGTCTTGGGTACAAAATAGTTAATCATTAGGATTTGGCCTGAATAAAATAGATTATTTTTATTCTGAGCAACCAAATATTACAATAATCTATACACAAGTAAAATCTTTGTGTTTTTTTTAAATGATGTTTTTAACAACAAAATTAAAATAGAGGGTTGAGGTTTAAAATATTTATGAGTTTAGCATATCGTCGCAAATAATAAAAGGAATAAACACATGCTTGTGATCAGAATATTGCCATTGCTTTCAGTGGGATGGAGAAACAGTATTAGGCCCTTTGATCATATTTTATTTAGCACTTTGTTGTCCTTCTTTGGCCATAGGAAGATAGGTTTTAATCTAATTCCTGTCTGTATTTATCAGATCAGGATGGCCAGCTTCCTCTGAATTTGGCAACTCAAAGCAGCATCATAACTTTTTCAGTAATAACTTTTGGTTCGATACTATAACAAAAATCTTCAATGTAATATGATTAGGAGCTTATTTTGAACCAGTGACAATCCAAAACTGTTTATAAAATTAAACAAATTTATTTAAAAATAAACATCCCATATTTTAAATCTTGTTTTTTTTTAACGAACATGCTCAGAAATACACATACATGCATACATGCATATATAATTTGTTTATGAATCAGTCCCATTTCATGTAGTTATGTTACTGGTACTTGCTTAACTAAAGAAAATGGAAATGAGAAGCACAAAGGTTTACAAAGTATGCAGCTTACTTTTATATGCAAAAATAATGAAGAACCAAATAGAATGTATGAAATATGTGCTTTAAAACGTTTTGGGGTTTTAATTAATTCTTCTGGGTGTTTGTCAAACTATAATAATTTGATTTACAATGCTGTAAAAGACTTAAGTGTATTTAAACAAATTTAAATCTATTAATTAGAACGAGATTTGACTTCAGAAAGTTGTGGATTAGAATATTAGACAGTTTCTTTTCATATTATTAAAATATTTTCTTGCCTGTTAGTGCACACTTATTAATGCATCCATACAATTACATTTATGCATCCATACAAAAACTCATGTAGAGTATGCATGTATAGTATGAGCATACTCTTATTTATCCCATTGCAGAATATTCACGCAAAGTTTATGAAATAGCAATATGGAACTGAACTATAACAAAAACCAAGCAGCTTGCAATATTATTCATCTATATACAATGAATCTATACATTGTGAGAGACAAAACAACTTCTATCACTTTTTACACCTGTTTTACAGACAATATTTTTCGGTTGAATTTGATTTTTATGTTCTTAAATTCTAAAAAGTTTTTAAACCTGTAGCATTATATGTAATGTATACAAGAAAAATGCTACTAAGGAATAAATAAATCATTTAATGCATTAATTTAAAAATAAAATATTAACAAATTAGCTTCTGGAAAAATATAAATACAATTAAATGAAACCATTTGATATCACTAAAATGTACAAGAATTTTTCTGACAGCTGAAAATATACTTTAGTGCTTGCTTAGAAAAAATTAGAAAAACATCGGCTTGAAAAAAAAAAGCACATTATCAGTAACTTGGATTTAATCTTCTTTTCACAGAGCTTAAAAATATAAGGTACTAAGTTAGGAATTATTTATCTGAAATCAATTCTATTTGGTGCTAGTTTCCAAAACAGATGTACAGATACACATCAAGTTTCATCTGCATTTGAAGGTACTGATTTTAATCTACAGTGGTTTGGAGCCTGCATCCCGTAGGACTCCTTTCTTGCATATGTGCCTCTTGGAGGATCCAGATAATTTTTTGAATCCATAAATCTGCACTGGTAATTAGTGAGGGCACTGTGCTGACACCCTCATGTCATGCCCTGCTTGTGGATTCCCATAGGTGTCTGACTGACCGCTGTGGGGACAAAGCACTAGACTAGATAACCCCTTGATCTATTCTGTCCTTATGGACCAACTCTATGGAGCACCCTCCTTTAAGCTTTAGAGCTTAATATTTTTGAAGAAAAGTCTTACAAAAAAGGACATTCAGATTGAATTTGGTATAATTAATTAATGTATGCTTCAACTGTGATTTATATTTCTGATTATATTATTACTGTTCTGTTTTTTTAAAAAAATTATTTTCTTATCCCATCTGGGATTTGGGGTTAGATAGTGAGATTATATAACATGCAAAGATTACATTGAATAATACAACTTTAACAGAAACAATGTTTCTGGAATCCTTTTATTAATAGTAAACTATCATAGAAATTTCATATGCACATAGTACTTTGTAGGTTGCACCAGTGCAGTTTAACATTTTCAAAAAATAAATAGGCTGAAATGTAATCTAATATTACGTACCTTAAGTTATAGTACAAAGCTAAAATAGCTAGTTTGAACTTTTGTTTTGGTTTGAGAAAAAATTTAATTGAAAGTATATTTTAGGCTGACACACCTATTTTAAAGGAAGTCCCATTGCCTAATTACTCAATAGGATTTACTTCTGAAATAGCACAGAGGATTTGTACTATTATATCTCAGTGGAGATCCTCAATAAGACAGTGTATTGTAAGTATTATAATACAGTGTATTAAAAGTAGATGTTTTATACAATTATATCTGGATGTCCATAAAAATTATATTTGAGAAAATGCGTTTAGGAGTACCATTTTGGTTAGGCCAATAATCAAAATTAAAATATACATGCATATAAATAATGAATGAATCAAGTTAAGGCCACCCTATCAAATACTCAGCATGTGTCTTAATCACAAGGTTAAATCTTGTGTTGTCAGTAATAAATCTATGTATGTTACAAGTTTAATTTCATTTTCATTGTGAAGAGTTGCTTTAAAAATGGTCTGTTTAACACTAACGGCTCAAGATACTTTACAAAACACACAGATGTTAAATCTGAATAAAGGTGGTAAGCAGAAGAAAGAACATAGAAGACTATTGGCTGTGATTTGAAATTACAGTGATATGCATATGCCACCACCTTAAGACTCTAGGAGTTTTCATGTTGGAAAATATTTATTTAATAACATATTTAAAATGAAACTTAGATTCAATCTTCTTTTCAGTTAATGAGGAACAAGCTCCACTAAACTTGCTAAGAATATTTCTAAGCAGATGTGTTTAGGATTGTACTCTAGGTTGAAGATACCATCAAAAATTGCTTCTCTTAATTGTAGAGTTTAAAAAAAATTAGTTGACTTTAATAAAATAAGCCACGAAAGAGCAGGTAAGAAACAAGTACAAAACTTTTTAAATAAAAAATGCTACTCTACATAACTATGATTAAAATGAGTATTTTAATTCCACACTTTTATAGAATTTTGTTAAGCCACTTACATATAAAATAAATCTAACATTGGCTGAGCCATAAAACCTGCTTGTCCTCAGTAGCAAGGTATGAAAGTAAACATATTTCCACATAGTTTTTCTGTAATTTTAAGCTTTGTATTCTAGACATTTATAAATTTTGTTTGCTTGTTTACAAGACAAAACAACAGTGGCTTATATTTACTTTTTATTGCTGTGAGGAGAAAAAACAGATGTTTCCATGACAATGGTGAGATCAGCAATACTTTGGGCAAACCTATGGCCTTCTGTTTCCCCAGTGGGGTTGATAATTTTTTTTCTTTGAATAACAGTTTGTCATACCATGTGCCATAGGTAATAGTTTTGTAAGTGGATATCAGCTGATACAGATAAATAAACCTCTAAAGGCACTATATCACTATGTGAGGGAAACAAACAACACGTAGAACTTGCCATTATGTTCTGCCTAGATATTCTTATTGCTACATACTGTGGTAAATATTACGTTTCACTAGATCAAGGGTGTCCAACCTTGGCAACTTTAAGGCTGCATGGCTGGCTGGGGAATTCTGGGAGTTGAAGTCCACAGGTCTTAAAGTTACCAAGGTTGGATACCCTGAACTACATGGATCCATGAGTTCTGCCCTAATTAATTTTTTTTATAGATGTTCTACTTTTTTCTGAAAGTAGTTTGACATCTTTTATTATTTGTGACACAGTATGCTACAGATCATTGTAGTTTATGAAAATTACATTGTTTTAATATATTGATAATAGGAACTAAACTTTGTTAACTAGGAGCATCATAACTCTAAAAAATAACTCCCATTCATTTTAAGATTTACTCCTATGTAAATGGGTATAGAATTGTAGTTTTAATTAGTGTTATCTCCTAAAATTATGATTGCATCAATGTCTGGGTGTTAGTCCTTTTAAGTAGTGCTTGTTTTCATGCAAGTATGCATAGAACTGTGTTTCTTGAAAGTGAGTTTTATTCAGCTAATAAACTTTCAAATAAATCTATTAGGCTATACGTAAAATTTGCTGTGGATCATATTAATAAGCATATTGGTATATCATTAATAACAAAAACTTCATGCAGTTAAAAAAGGAGTGAAAAATATTTATTTTATTCTGAAAAAATATATTAAAAAAGAGAAAAATGACTGATTATCCAGGTGGAATGTCACTAATGAAGTTCTCAGTGTAGACAAACTGAATTTGATCTAGAATAATTTTTTTCTCTAAATTATTTTTGCTAAATAATTCTGTTACTATACATCACAAAATGAGATGAAAAAAGTCAGAAAAAAATAAATTTTAAAGTTGGTATTTCTTTATTTTATACTCGAAAGCAGTTTCTTGAAAAAAAATCATGATGCTTTTTATATATTTTATATATTGTTTGTTTAAGTGCAGATTTTCTCATCAAAAGTTCTGTAGCAACTTTGTTCTTAGAGATTCTTCTCTTCGTCTCACCATGTTAAATTTTGATGATAAATTTAAATTTAAGCTGCCGATACTTCATGCAGTTACATTATTCCTATTTATTCCTTTTCCCTCAGTCTACATTGTTAGCAATTGAGTTTTTGACATTTAGCATCTTTCAGCTATTATTTCTTTCTTTTCAATAATATACTTGTGAAAGAAAACCTAATTATGTCCATTTTACATAAGAGAAATCAAGGTTGAGGAATCCTGACTTACCCAAAACCTCTCTGACTAGGTTGCATTTTCAAATTTAACATTGTACATATAGAAAACTGCTCTGCCTAACATACGATGATGATGATGTTTAGAAGTTAAACATCAAAAACCTAAAAGCCATTATTACTGAATGCTTTTATGTTTCAAAACTTCTGAACAATTCACAAGAGACGTTATTTAAAATAAAACATATGATAATATGATTAGATATGAAAAGTCTAGACAGATCAAGTTGTTCTTAAAATAGTAACAAAATATATTTAGTATAATAGTTACAAATATACTAATCTGTCTGCTGTTTTCAGAGAATGAATCTGGGTGTGTTTATGTTGAAGAAGACAGTGAGTTAATTCTTTCTCCCAAGCATAGATGTGTCTGGGGAAAAAATCCCACTGAACAGAACAATCATCATTTTCATACTGAATATTACATTATTTTTAGTTTCTAAAGCTGCAAACTTAGATGTGAATAATTCCCAGGTAACACAGTAGGCCTATTTCTATGTAATAAGAGACACTTTAAATTTTATACTTTAAAAACACATGTATCAGTGTGAGCTAGAAAAATATATGTACAACATGAAGTGAAGAATAGTACCTTAACTTTGTTGTTTTTTCAAGAGCACTCCAGTTGGTATATAAGTAGCAAACTTCAAATATGATAAATACATATTTATTTTGATAGGAAGTATGCCACTTATTAATTAATGTTAGTGCTAGTAGATTTTCTGTATCTTTTCCAACTAAGGCTTTCCAAGTGATATGCAACCTGAAACTAGAAGGCAAACCAAGATTTATAGTAAAAATAATGTAGAAAGGTTTCAGACTTATTCAATGTTAAATCCTGGAAATCAACAGAATGTAAATTAGACATAAAGGATATTCTTTTTCTATATATACTCAAGGCAAGATGGGTGGAAAACAAATAAATAATAAATAATAACCAATGTACATATGCATAGATAAAGCAAAGAAAAACAGATCAAAATAAAAAGGTACAATGTAGGAGAAAGTTGCTCCAGATCAAAATCCAGTCCAAAGAAAACACAGATTTTGTAGGGGGGAATAAACAGCACCTCTGACAAGAAATATATCTCTAAATAATGCTCAGATTTCAGAGCACAAAAGAGTGGGCTTCCTTGTACTACTTAAAATGTTTGAAAGCCAGAAGGGTAACCATAGCATGGTAAAATAATAACTTGGGTATTTATTATAATTTGAAGTACTGCTCCCAATCATAGTGGGACATGAAACACCCATTGTTGATCTTGGTGGGTGGATAGGCTGATATGGCAGAAGATGGACCTTTAGATCTCTAGAATTTAGATCATCCAGATTTTTAAAAATGATGATTAATTTGAAAATAAATTGGAACCTATTGTCACTTAAACAACAGTAGAGTTACCTGACATACGGTAATCCATGTTGTGTGCTTCTGGCAGCAGTCTGCCTGTATTTTATCCACTACTGTAACCGTTTTTCAGAGACACAAGCAACTCTTACGGAGAAGATCTGAAACACCATTTTGAGACATATAACCTGTACCCACCATGTATTGCCTGCAGGTTATAAATTGTATATTAATCTTTTTCAAATAAGTTTTACTGTGCTTATCACGGTATTAGTTCAGAGTGAGTCTATAAAAGAATATTAATCTAATACATTCGAAAATTCAAATCCATGTGATTAATAAGCATTATCTATAAATAAAGTCCTAATGGTTCTTTGGCAATGTTGTAAACATAAGAATCAGAAGCAATTATTGTCATTATTGTTCTGCGAGTACTTTCGGTGAATACCAAATGGCTATTGCTGTCCAGCTACTTGGCAGATGCATATTTTGTAACAAAACAGATGTCAGCCAGCCTGGTCTGCTTCAATTACACTTGCCCAATGCACAGAGTGTGTAAAGGAAGAAGGAATCAATTTATTGAAGGCAAATAACCTGCTGTTGAAACTGTCTCCTGGCCCTTATTAACCTAGTTAAAAATGTAAGTTTTACACTGCAACACCAAAGAAGCCATTTTCATCCACTGAAGCAGTGGATGTCCAATCACCATGATTATTAGTACAAAATGGAGAGTTGGAATATGAATGGTGCATGGATGGATATATGTGTACAAAATTAGCTCTTACCTTATAAAAAAGAGAGGTAGTAAATAGAATATATTAGCTTCCTATAATAAGGAAAATTAAATTACATTCTTTACAACTACCCACCCTGTTTTTTCTTTGATTTTCTAGTAGGTATTTTCAGTGAAGGCTATGGCAATTATTCGTAAAGTTTATAGCTCTTCTGTGCTTCTGTTCTTCAAGCTAGTATGCAAAATATGTACATGTTTTTACAGTATTTGCCCATAACAATATTTTGTGAAACTAAAATACGTTACGAAGTATGACTTTGCATGAAATCAGACACTATACTTTGAAAATGGCCTGCATGCATGTTTTCTCTAATAATAGTTTAATGCCTCTGAATAAAATGAAAGCATGTTGAAAGCAATATGTATAGCATTTGGATATAATGATAAACAAAAACTGCTTGCTTTGAAATCATCACCTAAACTACTTGACTTTATTTTTAGAAACTGTTTAATATTTGTAGATATTTCTGCTTTTTATTATTGCATTTCCTAAAGAGGTTCCCACATTAAAGGCTGGAGAAGCTTTGACTTTTGATGTCTGCCATAGGCAATCTCAAGAACATCAGTAAAAAATGTCATTAAGTATAGTCTTCCTTTAATTTGGTTGGTAGGAATTTAGTGAATGACTGATTAATATTTGAAATTAGACTTTTTTTAAAAAAAAAATTCAAATTCTTCCGTTAGTGGAGAATTGGCATGTGATAAATTAGAAACAAAACAGTGGATGTGGTATTTTTCCTGTATATTTTAAATCTGTTATGGTCATTTCTATGTTTTCATAAGAACAAGAGCTTTGTGAGACAGAAAGATTTTTAGCTGGGAGAGGATCTAATGCTAATCCCCAGTCTAGGCCACAGTCTTCCTTTTCTCTAGCAGTTCTATTCATTTCCACAAACTACAAAATCAGGGTTACTGATCCATCAAGCTTGCATAGTCTATTCTGGAAGTAGAGTAGTCAGAATTTCTGATAGGACTTTTTCAGCCCTTTCTACAGAGGTATTTTGAAGACTAAACAAATGCTTGGTCACAAGTTGCCTAATGTCTTATCTCCAGAATTATGCTTATTTCCCCATTTATTGAACCAAACTCTTTATTTTGAAAACAGATCTCTTCCCCCATCATTTGATGCTTTACTTTGCAGCTGACTTAAACTCCTGGTTGTTTAAAGTGCACGTGACAATGAAAAAATACTGTGCAGATTGATTTAGAGAATGAAGGACCGACAACTTTTGCTTTAACAATTTTTGCATCCTTTGATTGGCGTATTTAGCAGATAGTCCAGGTCACATCAAACAGATAACGAAGTTCAGCCTATAA
>JANHZT010002960.1:41114-56896 GCA_032468215.1 Stegonotus admiraltiensis
CTCCCCACCCCCATCTGTATGTGTGCATGTGGGTGTGTATGCAATGCATTTGTGTTTATAAAATATCTGTACCTTCACTGAGCTTTCTTTCTCACTATTTTCATACTAATTTCTATTTGGCAAAGGCCAAGTAAACATCTTAGAAAGTAGTAACATTTAGAATAGTAATATCTGAGCCACTTTAAGACTTAAATGAGGTTGCTAGGGAGGAAAGATAAAATCTCTGCCCTTCAATAGCCTGTCCAGACTTATCGGTATAATAGCCACTGATGATATTTTAGGTGGTTTTGTTTTGGCATGGGATAAATAGCTTTACAATCAACAAGTCTAGTATGAAAAGCTGAATTCTTAAAAAATAAATGTTTTTACTATAGGAGACGGAAGCAACAACTAATCCCACAAAGACACTCAAAGTTAATTTCACATATACATGCAATGTTATATAGTTAAATTATCAATATCTAAATCATTTCACTTACTTGAAAATAGGTAAATTAAGCATATAACATGATGCAGACATTCTAAATACCTGACTAATTCTCAGTTCAAATGGAATTTTTTTGGGTAAATTACTGTTCAAGTATAGAAAGAGGAAAATTATTCAGATAATTACATAACTGACAAATAATAGGTGTCTATGCACCTTTGTACTATAACATTTTATCTGTTATGAAAGCATACAATAACTATTTTGTTGACTTCCTATTCATTTACCATTTGCATATATTTTTTAAATACAAAACCCAATGAATAGTCCAGAACAAAATATATTCATGAGTGCATTTGTCCACAGGATTTATCCACTAGACCTCATTATCATATTTTGAGCATCACATCTCAACCTTGGATGATGCATACATCCTTCTTAACAATATGTGTAGATGTTCAACAAATATTAAATACCTTTTTTCTTGAATTAAATATAATTTTAGATCTCTGCAAAGAAGACCTTGCTGCCAAAACATGTACCTATTGTCTGTGTTCCAATTTCATATTCCATATTTTCCCATCCTTGTGAAATCCATGCCTTAGCAGAAGAGGCTGAATTCCTGGAAGACAATTTTAAACATGAGACCAAGAACTGCAATGAGTCTCTAGTTCAGAAGTTAGACAATTTCTTGCTCCTGTGCTACTTGGCCCTTGCAAAACAGCCTATTATCTGTATAGTATGTGTACAGACTATTGTATGTATGTACACATATACAATATATATACTGTATGCATTCATAGTATCTATACATATTATGAATTCTGTAGGGTAGTCCTGGACACTTATATTTTGATTTCAGACAAGGCACTAACACATCAATTCCAGAAGTTCTAATTCAACAAGAAGTTTTATATGATTTCTTTTCGATATAGTAGCCCACAATTTCTAGCATCTCTGCTGTTAAGTAAAGAAGATCAGACTAATGGAATATATAACCATAAGGGTCGCATCAGGAAGCTAATTCTGAATAGTGCTGCTCTGCACAGTGTCAAATGGGAGCTATTGCACTCACATCTGATTGGTGAATTTATCATAGCTGTTACGGGAAAAGGAAGCTGGATTAATAGAGATTTAGTTTGAGGCAGCAAATCTTTATGGTGTTAAACTGTTAAGGGAGAGAAGTGTAATGGGGTAAGGTAGGGGAGCCCAATAATAAGATTTGGCATAGATGTTATGAGCTAAACATAATTGAGCCAAAACATGTGAAATTACATTATGGAAGTTAAAGGGGGCAACTTTTGACAAGGAAAAAGAGACAGAGAAATATTAAACTTTTCTTTCTTTTTGGGGTGGGATGGGGAGGTGGATGATTTTACTTTTGACTGTCTTTGACTACAGGTTTAACAGGGATTTTTTAAATGCCTGAATTAAATGCCAAAGAATTAAACAAGTTTAATTCTTTGCATAAAAATGTACATATCAGGAAAAGCAAAATGTAAAGAAGGCATAACTCTGCTCAATATTGTATACAATATATCTGGGATTCTTATTTTTAATTGAGAAAAATGACTATAAACTTGAAAATGCATCTGGAATATACTATGAAAAATTATATACCATAGTGTATTTGTGAATTTCTGTACTGTACTGTATAGTTTTATTAGCGAAACTGGGGATTTGTGTGTATGTACACTACTTTACTTTTAAAATTATGCTAGTAATTGTGTATGTATTTAAAATTTATTTAAAACATACCCTAGTTCTTGTTTTTAATCTTTTAAATACTTTGGATAGAAGTACAAAAATTAAAATATGAATAATGATAAAGATAATAATGTATTGTATAGAGATAGACTGTATATTTAATTATGGCTTAACTGTATCATATGGTAATGACAATTAACTAATAATCTAGGTTAGAGTTTTTTCAGTAATAATGGCTTTCATGATACAACTAAAAAGTTCATAGTTGAATTCAGGGTTTGATAATATTTCTCTATTTATAATCCATCTATATAGCCACTGTCACATACCAACTTTTTCTGAACAATATTTCTTACAGATTTCAGGATTAGGCCAACTATGAGGAAAGTAGTGAAGTTATAAATCTCAAATCTGCTATTAACTAGGAATGATATAGTATAGCTAACTTAGGTTGGATCCAAACTAAAAAAAATTCTTTGTGGATCTGATTTACAAAGAAATATTTCATGAAAACTGAAACTGCACTTTGGAAATGATGAAAGGGAAACCAACAATTCTAAGTTACCTAAATTATCCATAGTTAGATAGACAAGACAATAGATAAGCAAATTAGCTAAAAGACTGATAGAGAGTGGGAGATGCTCTTTAACATGCCAATTATTAACTCAATATATTGTTACGGCTTCCAAGCTATTAAGGTCTTCTGTGTCAATGTGTACTTGGGGACTGTTTAATATGCAGATGGATGACATGACAGGCTGCAACTACTATTGTCTATCATGTCAGTTCAAATATGTCCGTACATATGTCGTACTCTTGTCATATGTTGTGCATGCGTAACTTTTTAGGAAATAACAAAGTGCCAACATTTATGGATTTATTTTCTCCCCAGATGAATTCTTTTCAAAGCTCTTGAATGCTTAGTGGAGCTAAAAAGTAATTCTAGGCTTCTGATGAATGTTCTGAAATAACAGTAAATTTATACCTGTATGTACAGAAGAAATCAAAACATTAGGTTGGAAGACTACATAGGATTGAATTATATGAAAAGTATTAACTCCTTTTTTTCACCTTCAGATTTATCTGGCAGTAATTAAATAATCCTACCTACCTAAGAAATCTGCTAACACAAAATTAAAAACATAATTTTTGAAAAATACAAAATGGGATACCTCTGATAATTTATGGGGTTGTGATATCAGCTACATTTCTCTAATATACTAAAATAAGCAAATTGAGGACAATACTTGATTCATTGCTTTGCTGTTTATTAAAACAGGCAGAATTCTTCCAGTTGGTATTCCAAATATAGAGTACCTCGAGTGAAGAAAATCAGTGTTAATTGTAAGAAAAATATTTTTTATTTAAAAAAATGGATGCTTCTAATCTAAGCGCTTTAGGTTCTTTCATCATACTTTTCTTCATAACATATTGCATCTACATCTAGCTACTTTGTTATTTCCCTCCCATCTTTTCTTCCAATCCATTTCTAACTATGAAGAATGAAAATGGATATGGAGAATTTCAAAAGATCACTTTCTCAAAAAGTGCAAAATTCAACCTCACCCACTATTATTGTTCTCCAATTTTTCTGTTATCTACTGAGAAGTTATGCAATGAATGTGATGGAAATCTACTGAATCTACATTAGATTGATTTGCTTTGAAGAGAACTATTGTCACTTTCTTTCACTCTTAACCAATCCGAAATCTTAATATATTCTCAATAGGAAAATAGAGGCAGAGTGATTCCCCCTTCCTCCCATTTCAGAGTGATCATGGTGTTTCTGTCACAGTGAAGCCTGGATATTTTAATGTTTTTGTATCTTTTTATAGTTTAGTTTTATAGGCACTAAATTTCCTGGGTCAACTATTGTGTCCTTTCTATCTCTATCATGCAGATTACAGCACAAGACCAGGTCTTTTGGGGGTCCTTGGTTCTTCAATTTAAGAACATCTTTTACCCCTCTAAAGGCTTTGTTATCTATTTTTATTTGTTTTGCAGCTACAGTGTAATTGTTAAAAACAGGATTAGGGCTAAATTGTTTTGCCTTGTATTGTTGTTATTCATAATTCTTTTTTGAGCCTTCTTTTAACTGGAAATAGATTATTTATTGATCAATTGCTATTAAAGGTGATCCTATGAAGTGCCTTGAGGAATAGTAATGGGAAAAAAGACAAAATGACATATGTACAAACACACACACACACACTCTAATGGTTCAATGAATAAATGAACAGATAAATACACTGAATAAAAAAGCACCCTTAATGGGAAAAGTGTGCTCTGTACCTTCTACTTTCTTACTACATTAGATGTTCACAGAATTTCAGATGCACTGTAAGAAGGTGTACATTCAAATAAACTATCACCTACCAAATATTTGCATAAGCTGGTATTAGTCCTTCCTGCTCCCTCCCAGTTTTATTTGACCCAGTTCAAAAAAGACAATAGTAATAATTTAGTAAAAACAGGAAATGATTTAGAAAAGAGTCACATGATAAGGTTTTATTGCTTCAAAACAAGAATCACATACGTTTATTAGACAAAAAAAGGAAAGAAAATATTTAAAGACATCATATTGTTGGTTTTACTCTAAAAACAGTCTAATTGATCTCAAAAAGGCAGGACTCCCTCTAGTGACTTTAAGCTTGTAGAATCATCTAACCATTGTGCAAAAATAGAAATAATAAGTAAAGACTATGTGGTTATGTGATTCTATAAGAAGAGGTAAGTCACTATGGGGAACAGGACAAAAATCATTACATTTAAATTGCTAAAAAACATTTATATGAAATATTTCAGGTGAGATAAAGCATTTTCTTATAAAGTGTTATAGAGGGTTTTTCTGAGTAAGCATTTGTTGAATTTACAGGCTTTGAGTCATTTTACTAATACTCTAGATCATTTATTAGGAACAATAATGGAACTAAATGCAGTATTTCTAAATTCTCATTCTAGATGTTACATGTTTCATGTTTCAGCTATTTCTGTAAGCTTCCAGTGCTTTCAGTATATGAAGATGATTACAGTGCAACTCAGGGATTTATTTTTGTAAAAAAAGGTAACTTAGAAAAATGGAACAAACAATCTTGATAAAATAATATAAGATATATGAGGATTAGATTGGATGGAATAATTATTTGTGGAATTCTTTCCAATTGGCAAATTCTGTTTTAGGGAAGGTAAATACAATATTCAGTCTGTAGAGTTTTGGCAAAAGCATAAATTCTATCCAAAATTGTTTCCTGCCTGTTTCTGCTCATGTGCATTATTTTGAAGTGTCTCTCTAGAAGCAGATTTTCAAGAATGTTTAGATCAGTGCCAAACTACCTAGATGGTGATATGTTGTACAGCTTTGGCATTTATTTGAAGAAACAGATAAATGTGATTACCAGGGATAAGTGTAAATGGTAAATGGTTATTGCTCTTACAACCATTTATAAAGCAGTTTAATTGTATGCCTTTACTGTTCTAACTGTGCATGATGCATCTGTGAATCCTTAGGAAGTTGGATCAGACATAAATATATGAATAGTCTTCCACTATTCAAGGAATAGTGGAAGCTTTGATTGTCCAAGCCCATATCTAATCTTTGTCTTAGCTTAAATCCAGGAGACTTTGTGGATCAACATGATGAAGGATTTTTTTCATTAAAAAAAGACTAATACATTGTAGGATCCTTGTATCCATGCAATTGGATGTAATTATTTGTATAGAGGGTGGAACACATTTAGGTTCATGGTTTATACAAAAGGATGGACCATCCTGTCAGAAGGATGGAAAAAGGATTTGGTGCAACATTTACAGTAATTTTTTACGTATGAGGAACATCTATTGACATAAATGGAACGCAATGCGATTTTCAAATTGGGTATGGGCTAAGTCAGTATTTTGCAGTATTTGCTACATACGATAACAATATTTGCATTACTTTTTCACTGAAAAAATTAACAAAAATAAGAATTGTGATAAAGTTAAATTTAGCAGCAGGGCAGGACGAACACAATTATATTATGTATTTAATTATGTTGTGAAATAACATTTTGTTTTGAAACATAGCTTCAATCTCATTAACGCTTTCCTAAAACATGAAGTTCTTCGGGAAGAACATTTTAATTGTAAATATAAAATTAAATCATATTTAAAATGTATTTTTGTTGCCCCACATCTAAATTAAGAATAATATAGTAAAATTTATTTGGCTCCATAGATATCCAAATGAATCTGATTTAATATCTAATGAGATCTAGTCCATATACTTTTTTTAAAAAAACCCATCCTCTGGGCACTGAAATAATGAAAGCAAAAAATCAGCCTAAAGCATTGGACAGATTTTTAATAATTTATTTCTGTGCTTCATCTCCAGGGAATAGTTGCCAAAGACTTTTCATTTTGTGTTCAATGCTTGCATTAGAAGCTTACAAAAGATACACATCCAATTCATACACATACGGCATGGCACACAAAGAGCATCTCTTTGTTAAATGTGTATGCATACATCTAGATTTAGAGTGGACATAGAAAAAAAATAGTTGGTACTGTAAATATTTTGCTCAAATAGATATTTTGTGAAGGTGATTAATATGTCTGGATAGTAATCTGTATCTTTGGAACAAGGGAATTTCAGGTTGAGCCTACCAATTCCATTGGCAGGCCTTTATAGCTCTGTAATACTGCCCAAAGGTTAGAGTCATTAGCTAGTCATCTGATCATGAACATTTAATTTATGCATTCCATTGGTGACCGGAGAAATAATAAATCTCTTGCTGAAGCCACTAAGATCAATACTTCCTGGAAAAAGCCACCTTAAAAAAAAATCAGATTAGAAACAGAGGTAACTGACTATGTTTTAACCAGGCCACTCAAGTGCAGGCTAGGTTGTAAGAAACAGAAAAGGATAATCAGATTTATTTAAACAAAATTGATAACAAGAATCTTCTGGATTTGGCCCATCCCTTTGAATACATTTTTTTCTGTTCCCGCTGTGGCAATTTGATTTTATGGGAAGCCTACAAATGGTATGAATGCAGCTATACCCTTTGGTATTAGAAGTCATGTACACCATTATAAATAGCTATTTCCTCCAGGAATTTATCTAATCCCATTTTTGTTTATTTTTATTTACTTATTCAGGTTGTATACTTCCATAAGGTTATGTGGCTTACACTGCAGTACAATAGTAACTCACTAAAAGCAAAATAATTTAAAAAACAAATTAATCGCAAAAAACTACAGTAAAAAAAAATCCCATATAACCAACAGGCTGACTCAACCACAGCATTACATTTATTATTCCTGCAAGTTCTTTGGAAGATGGGTGCTTCAAACATCTTTTTGAATATTAATAGGAAGGGAGGCTTTTTAAAGCAATCCACATTAGCTGTCATTGATTTCTACATTTTATGGTACCAGTGCCATAACATTTCACTTTCTATTGTCTTGAATTTTCATATTCCAGCATAACTCATGAGTTTTTCTTAGCCTACCAAATAACAGGAAAAATTCTGCCCCACATTTTCCCCACCTTGCATAAATTTATAAACTCTTGTCATGTTTTTCTTCCTTGCTATTTTTTGAAATTAAAAAGTTTCAAACATTTTAATACTTTTGGAGTGTTTTCTAGCATCCTGAACATTTGGGTTACTTTAATGTACCTTTTGTTTTTTGTTTGTTTGTTTTTGTGAGGCACTGACTGAAAGATTCTATCACAATCCAGTTGTGGTCAGACCATTAATATGTATAAAGCTTTCAAATATTGGCAATGCAATTTTTTTTTACTCCTAATGATGCCCAATGTGGAATTTGCTGCCTTCTTGGTAGCTACAAAAAAAACCTGACTAAAAAAAAATCAAGGCATGAACTACAATCACCCAATGTTTTTCCTGGTTATTCACAAACAAGTGAAACACTACTAGAATATATTGTTCTAATATGCTTTAATTTACTCCACGGCTGAATTGAGTTTGCCATTTTAATGTCCATTGCTCCAGCTACCTCATTGTAATCCCCTTTTACTTTTAAAACTCTTGAATGATTTGGAGTCATCAGGCATCATTGATTTAGTTAAAATAGCACGAAGCCCCTTGAACAGTCTGATTGCTTTCCTTTTCATTGTAGGAACTATCCTTTAGATCTTTCTCCCCGTTTTCTTATCTTTTAATTACAGGTAATCCTTGATTTATGACTTACATTTGGGACTGGAATTTCTGTGGTAATTTGGTTGTAAAATGAATTGTCCAATTTTAAAGCCATTTTACCCTGGTTGTCAAGCTGATCAACATGGTTGTTAAATGAATCATGTGGTTGTTAAGCGAATGTAGCTTCTCCAGTTGATATTTTTTGTCAGAAAGTGGCTGGAAGATTGCAAATCACGTGACTAGGATGTTGCAATCAGTTGTTAATGCGAGCTGGTTGGCAAGCAACCAAATTGTGACCACGTGACCACAAGGATGATTTGACAGCCATGAGTGCGAGGACAGCTTGTAAATCACTTTTTCCAAAGCCATTATAACTTGGAGCCATTGTTAAATGAACAGTTGTAAGTTGAGGGCTACCTGTAATTTTGATAAGACAGTGAAAGTCCTAGTGTTTATTATGCACTTTTAATGCCAGATAACAGATTTTGGTAGATTATTATTTTAGCTTGTGTTAGGTGTTGCATTGTTGTAGAAATACAGTGGAGGGTGGTCAAATGAGACCAGGAGATTTGCATTTGGTAAATATTGGGAATTCATGCTATTTCTTTAGATAACATAGCCTATGGATACTTCTATATTCTTCTCCCCACTACCTCAAAAAAGGTTGAAAATGATCCGCAATCTTCATTTAGGCCAGGGGTGTCAAACTCGCGGTGTCAAGGCAGTGTCACGTGAAGTATTGCAATTTTCCCCCCTTTGCTAAACCAGGCCTGGGAGTGGCCGGTGCGTGATGTGGGCCGGGAGTTTAACACCCCTGATTTAGGCCAATCTAAATTAGTTAGGAAGAAGGAGCAAAATTTATAGTCTTGCCTTGACTTGCTTTACATACAGTCCATATGAATGAAGAATACACTAACTTGCTTTTAAATACACATAGACCTTACCAATAACTTTACATGAACATTTCTTTAGCTATATGCAAAGAAGAAGAAGAAGAAGAAGAAAAATGGAAGCCATCCATCCATCCTGTAGTTTCTATGAGGTATCAGGCTACCTTTTTCCTTCAATGACTTGGCTGCAACCCAGGATTAGGAGTTCTGTTGAGGCAGGAATTCTTGCAAGTGGGAAATGGATCTTTTACCATTTCCAAAGAGCATCAGCATTTCTGTAAGTGAATGAATTAACATGCTAGTTTTATTGGGAATTCAAATATACTGTAAGTGACCTAGAAATTGCCTCACGTCTTGAGTATACTTCATGTTGTGGAATTAATGGTCCTGAACAACTTTTGAACTGGTCAAGAGGCCTTCTGTGGAAGTGCCATGTGTACTGAGAATCAACCTTCTTCCTTCCCTCTTAGTATGAGGTGGATTTGGTCAGAGTGGTATGTATGTTGGTATAGAAAAATATGTGTTTAATAATTTTTCTGGCATACATTTTCTAAACAGTATCCTGCGCCTTTGCTGAATTTCTTCTGTTGGGAAAGGATTAATAGCACAGTGATGCTGTAAACAGTATAGTAGAAACTATAAAATTCTTTATCCAAATTCAAAGTTCAAATTGCATTTTATTTATTTATTTTTTGTAAATGAAAGATCTAATCCTATAAATATGTGTCCTGTATTGAGTCAGACTACAAGTCGGTAATTATCTTAAAAGACATGTTTCTAGAAAACTAGCATGTAGGGAATAAAATTAAACTTTTATTTTTGTATAGATATATATATTTATTTAGTTCCTAGTTATCGTTCACACTAGTCTAGTCATAGATTTAACACTGCATTAAGATTTATGTCATTATTTCAGATCAGCCAATTTTGATTGAGATGAGATGAACATACCTGAGTTTTATATATCAAGCCTTTTGAAATTTAATATTCTTTTTTGGAGGGAGAGGGTTAAGATTTTAAATTTCCAAATTTTCAAAATGTAAGAGTCTTGAATTTCAGCAAACAGATAGTGAATACTATTTCACTTATAATCCACTATAAATGAGTTTCTGAAAGCCTCTAATAATCCATCTGCAATATGACAATTTAAAAAATCAAGTTTGACACAAACACAGACTGCCTTAACTTTTCAAATCTCTTTAACTACAGTAGGTTGGGCTGTTACTAATTGGAATTGTGCCATATCAACATTCAACTTTTAAAGTTCATTACTAAATTTGACAGTCTATATGTTATTTGCATGTTGTCTTAATATAGGGTTCACTAGTTACACATTCTCATTCTTTTATTGATTCTAATTGTGTTTAAACAATGTTTTAAAAGTTTAATATGGAGAAGTTTTGACTAGAAATGGGACATACAATGTTGCACGGTACTCTGAAAATAATATCATAATGGGGTATTGGAGGCTTATTGACTGTCTTCTTATTTCGTTGCTTAAAAAAAGTAATAGTCATTATTTTGTTACTTATTTTTCTATATTCTTTCAAACTTGCATTTGTATTAATGTTCTCTTTTATTGGGAAAATTGTAATAGTTGCTTTGTAAGAATAAATAAATAAATAAAAGAAAAAGTGAAAGACGGAGTTTAACTGAAATTACAATTTGCCTAACATTTTATTGTAGCCTTTGTGAAAAGATAAAATAGGTCACAACCAGGGGTGGGATTCAGCTGGTTCATACCGATTCGTGCGAACCGGTATTTGTGACCTGCGGGTGGGCCAGCCCACCCACCCCGGTGCTATGCCGTCCTATTTAGCTGCATTTTTTTAAGCTGTGTGCAAGCGCACACACAAGCAAGGTGGATGTGCAGAATGCGCGCACACTCACATTTTCGGTGCTCAGGCAAATCGGTTGGTAAAGTATGTGAAGCCCACCTCTGGTCACAACTATTTTGATAATGTCAGTGTCAGACTAAAGACTTGTCAAAGAACCATAATGATAACCAATACTCTGCAAATCTACCTTGCTAGTGTCTGTTCTGTCAATGACATATACCTTACCAGTCTTTTTTAAAAATACTATTGTCCATACACAGAATTTAAGGATAAATACTTGTGTCCATAAATTTTTAGAACTGTAAAACCACTAGTTAGTCTAGCTAGAACAATTAGGTGCTTTCAGGCTAGCTGAAATACTTCAAGGTCTCTGACATTTATACTCATCAGATCCCTTTCTAAACTGAACATTTCAGGGATAGAATTTAAAATATTTTGCTTATTATTGATTATGGTTTCTTTGTCTATTTACAAATATCAGTTACAGTTTCCCCCTAACAGAGCATAAAATAAAGACTTGCTAACACATAGTCCTGTTTTTCACTAAGAAAGACAAGAATCAATGTTCAAGAAATGAGGAAAGTTTTCTGTAAGCCTGTTCTAATATGTTGTAAACTTTGGTAGTCAACATAAACCTGAAACAAAAAAGTTCTTCCTTAGGGGAGATGAATAGATGTTCTTTAGTTACTATCTCTAATTTCTATAGTTGGCTTTTCTAAGCCTCTCGTTTGTCAGGCTAAATGTTATATAAAAATATTAGCATAGAAGACAAAACACGTTCAGTGAATAAAAACAAATTTATAGTTGCTTTTCCTTTTTTTTTGGAACCATTACATATTTTTGTTTTGGTAGCTTTTTAGATGTTGAAAGAAAAACCTAGACTGGCTTCTTCATAACTAAAATTCAGGGGAAAATGTTTTCTTTGAAGATATAATAGATGAGGGTTTTAAAAAACATGCTTCAGTAGTACAGTAAAAAAAAGTTGTTATATTTTATACTGCATCATTCATTGAGCAATTAAGTTACTGATAAGCTTTTTACATTATTTACCATGATGGAAAGATATGTTTACTCAACCTGAGTGCAAATCAACACGAGAAGGCAAAGGTTCAGGGTAAATTTGACTAATGATGTTGTGTTTTCATCCTTGGAAGGAAGGGGGTGGGAAAATGCTTCCTGCTTTTGATGCTATTTTGTCTCTGCTGGAAGAGATCCGAAATGATCCAAGCTGTCATGTGAGAACTCAGTGAAGCTGAGATCCCCTTTGATTGCATTTGAATGTCTCTCTCAGTTAGCTATTGCTTCCTAAACAGAAATACAGCCTCACTTCAGGATGTTTAGTTTTCATAGATGAACATTCTCACATTTAAATGGTTAAGGAAAATATAGCAGAAAAGGCGTCCCTTGATAAATATGGTAATGAGGCTTCACTGGGAATAAAATCCATTTCAGATTGACATTTGAACTGCAAAATTGATAGTTTTGCCAATAATAATCAGATTTTTATTCAAAGCTGTTAATTAAGTACAATTTTCTTGCAGGCTATACATTTCTTAAAAAAATGTCTTGCAGATATTGGAACTACAAAAGTCAGCATTCCTAAGTTATACAACAACAGTTTCCTTGGCCCTTGCTTTTTAAAATATTATTTTATATTATTTTCTTTAGCAGAAAATTCTTCAGTGCACTAAGGCAGCTTTCTTTGCAGAGATGTTTTATATTGTAGATAAATGAGTTCAATTAACCTTCATATTATAACAGTCTGTACATCTCCAAATACGTATCAGTAAGAACAGGTAGTCCTCCACTTACAACCACAATTGACCTCAAATTTGTGTTGCTAAGTGAGACATTTTTAAGTGAGTGTTGCCCCATTTTATGACCTTCCTTGCCACAGTTGTTAAATGAGTCACTGTGGTTGTTAAGTGAATCTAGTTTACTCATTGATTTTGCTTGTCAGAAGGTCGCAGAAGGTGATCACATGATCCCAGGACACTGACTTTGCTCATCTTTAGGTTGTGCACAGATTCAGCCTTTGCTGCAATGAGAACCTTTTCTTTCAATCACTTATGGACTATTGCAATGTGCTCTAGGTGGGGCTACCCTTGAAGAGTATTCAGAAGCTATAGCTGGTGCAGAATGTGGCACTGTGAGCAGTTTTAAGCATCTCTCAGATCACTCATGTAACCACTTCTGCTATCCCAAGCTGTACTAGGTGCCATTTTGCTTCCAATTCAGGATCTTTGTTATCAGGTTTAAAACACTTCATGGCATGGGACCAGCATATCTGAGGAACCATCTCACTCCTACGACACTGACCAGTCCCTCTTGGTCAGGCAGGTAGGGTATGTTTCAGATCCTCTCAGTTAAAAAGTTTGATTGGTGGAAGCCTTCTCTATTGCTGCCCCAACCCTTTGTAACAACCTGCCCTCAGAGGTAAGGCAGGCTCCTCCTCATTTGGTCTTCTCCAAGAGTGTTAAGATCTGACTGCCAATTGGAATGGGAATCAGAGAGTGATGTATAAGACCTGAGAGGGGTGGTGATGTGAGGATAACTCCCCCTGCCTTTTTAAATTGTAAAATGTTGGTTCTTATTCTGTTTTTATCTTTTTTTAAAGTTATGCTTTTATATCACTTTTTATGTTTTTATCGTACACTGCCCAGAGTTACTGGGATTGGTGGTGTAGAACCAATAGAAATTTATTAGTAAATAAATAAACAGAATAAGCCTGATGGGAAAATTTTATATTTATAAATTTTATATTTATATTTATGGTCCCAGACAATGCATTTTTATGTACCTTTAGGTGCTCCGGAAGAGACGGATATATACAATGTGATATGACATTGTATAACATACAACAATGTCAGTTTGTCCATAGATACTCTTGAAGTATTATACTCTTTCATATTAACAATATCTTAATGACATTATTTCTTAATCCACTCTTACCAGAGTGGCAATTGAAAAGTCAACTGATAGAATACAAAAAAATATATATCAAAGATCACCTACAACCAATTTTTGCTAAGTATGAGCTAAGAGTCTGTTTGTGTCTGGATTTTGTGTTTTTTTAGGCTTAAGATGGTGAATTCCAATGGGACAGGTGTAACATGCTCCTTTGGGGGAAACACAGTCCCTGAAGCCCACAAGGTATTGCAAACTACAACTTATAGTAAATTGTATCCATAGACTTGTACTGTATCTTATTTGAAGGGATGATTCTCTTGTTACCCTTCATAGCAAGCTTCATGTACTTCAGTAAACTATATTTGTGCAGTTAGATGTGAAGTGTGCTTGTTGTGCTTTGTGTGCTTTGTGTGTATGCCAGCATTGTCAGGTTGACTCCTTCCATATTGTTGCTTTTGAAGACCAGAGATGGTATTGTTCCACTGCCTCTTGGATGCAGCTATTTGCATTTCAATGGATGCAAATAACATAACATCAGTTCCTTGAGCTTCCTTTGGGCTATTCGGCTCACTTTGACACCTGAAAACAAATTGTGGGTGCTTTTACAAAATAATAATAATAAGACGACTGCACAGACTGACTACAAACAGCAACATGACAAAGTAGCAACAATGTTGCATTGGAATATCTGCAAGAAATGCCATTTGCCTGCAAGCAAGAACTGGTACGACCACAAAATAGACAAAGCAATAGAAAGTGCTCTGGGACCTTAGAATTCAAATACACAAGCACCTGCCATATAACATCTCTGACTTAACAATTGCAGATAAGAAAGACAACTGGACAGTGGACGTTGCAGTACCTGGAAACAACAGAGGAGAAGAGAAAGAACTGGAGAAAATAAAATACGATAACCTGCAAATAGAAGTATTATAGAATGTGGCAAAGAAAGTAAAAATAGTACCAATAGTAATAAATGCCTTGGGTGCAATCCAAAAACATATGGAGCACCACTTGAACACCATTGACAAAATCACCAGTCAATTGCAAAAAACAGCTATATTTGGAACAGCTTACATCCTGCAATGATACCTTTAACCCCATCAAATAACATCCACCTAGTCCCAAGTCTTTGAGAAGGACTAGGTAGGTAGATAAAATGATATAACAGCTGGCCGACTGTGCAATTAAACATAATAAAATAGTATTGCTGCTCAGCACTGACTGTATAAAGCTGAGACATTGCAGTAGAGTCTGAAATGGACTCCACCCTCACTATTAACAGGAGAAAAATTGTGAAAACTGAAAGAAATAAAATGACCTATGGAAACAACATCAGGAATCTGGAGACAATCACTACAAATACCTAGGCATCCTTCAAGCTGACAACATTAAGCATAATGAAGTCAAGAATAAGGTTATAAGTGAATGCACCATAAGTGAATAAGATCTAAAAGTTCAAAATCAGTGGAAGAAATGCCATCAAGGCAATTAACACTTGGACAGTTCCAGTCATTAGATAATCTGCTGGGAATAGTGGATTGGACTCAAGCAGAACTAAAAACCCTGGATAAGAAGACCAGAAAAACAATGACAATGACTCATGCCCTGCATCCACAAAGCAAGGTTGGCAGACTCTACTTATCAAAGAAAATGGGTGGACGTGGAATGTTGCAAGAACACCAGACAGTTGAAGAAGAAAAAAAAAAAGGCTTTTGAAGAGTATGGGAAGATGCCCTGAAGCTGCTGCACCCTGAATACCAGTAGATCAAACTGGCCTACTGTACAAGAAATTGTCACATACAAATGCCCCACCTGTGGTCAACCTCTGTACTGACCCAGCACCCCAAGGGTTAACCCACACCAACAC
>JANHZT010002960.1:56996-70449 GCA_032468215.1 Stegonotus admiraltiensis
AGAATAAAGATAATCCTGGATCCCAGATACCAATGTCTGTGTGAGTTATTGGGCCTGATCCTTGAAATATTTCACAGAAATACAAAATGAAGAATAGAAAAGAGACATGGCAAGGCAAAGTATTACATAGGCAGGTCCATAAAAAAATTACAGGCATAGCAGATTACAACAAGACCTGGCAATGGTTAAGAGCAGGAAAGAAAATAACAGAAGGGCTAATTCTGATTTTACAAGATCAAGTTTTGAGTGCATACAAAGCCAGACTTGAGAAGACAGCAACAGAAAACAAATTCTATCTCTAAAGAAGTTGAAGAATCAGTAAACCACCCAGTTAACTGCTATAAGGAGATCTCACAATCTGACTGCTGGTGGGATTACAACAAGACGAGAAGGAACTGGAGAAAAATAGAAAATACAAAGACCTGCAAATAGAAGTAGAACGACTATGACATAAAGAAGCAAAGAAACAATACCAATAATAAATGGGCACCTTGGGTTCAAACCCCAAACTTCTGCAGCATTATCTTGAACACCATCAGTATTGACAAAATCACCATCAGTCAATTGCAAAATACAATTTTACTTGGAATAGATTACATCTTGCAACAAACATTTGGTTGCTCACCCATATAGTTGCTTTGATTCATTAGAAGACTTGTCTTCTTCCTCCCTCTTATCTTTATTACTCTTAGGCAGATGGCTGAACTCAGAAACAAAACCATCATTTTTATTTTTTAAGGAAACGGAGGAGGGATAAGTGGTTTGAGGTTAGAGGAGGATATGAACCACCAGATGGGTGGTTTTCTGTATACGTGTAATCCTTGATTTACAACCATTCATTTAGTGGCTGTTCAAAGTTATAATGGCACTGAAAAAAGTGACTTGCCACCAGTTCTCAAACTTATAACTGTTGCAGCATTTCTATAGTCACATGAACAAAATTTGGGCACTTGGCAACTATCATGTATTTATGATGGTTGCTTGTCCCAGAGTCATGTGATTGTTATGAGATTCAGTTAACAATCATGGTGATTCACTTAAAAACCTCAGCAAAAAGATCCTAAAATTGAGAAGGTCTTGCTTAGCCACAAAAGTTCCAGTCCCAATTGTGGGGATAAGTCAAGGATTACCTTTATTTTTCCATCTACTGGTTGCCTGGATTTTTGTAACCTAGATCTGAAAGACCTATTTTCATTTATCTTGAATGAAGAACGCACAAGTATATGTTTTGTATGTGAAAAACAGCTTCCATATATGCATGCAGCCTAAAACTATAACTGTAGAAAGGGGGATGATAAATTGTAATCCTTTGTCCTCTGTCTGTCCTTATATTTGTAGCCTGAAGCCTAACAAGGTATTTTTTTTTTGTAAGCAGAAATAATCAGACACAGAAATCCTCATCACATTTAGTGGTAACAGTGCTTAACAAGTCACATAGCTAAAGCAACATGGGGAAACAGACTGCTAACAGTAAAGTATTCTCTCTCAGCCCAGCTCTCCTTCAGGCCTGTTGTGGGGAAAATAGGAGGAGGAAGGAGTACCTTATTTGCTGCCATGAATTATTTATAAAAATAATAAAGGCAGGATACATATGTACATACATACATACGTACATACGTACGTACATACATACATATTTTGGAATGAATATCAACAACCATATATAATCCAAGATTTAGTTTACATACTTGTGAAGAGTATATAAGCTAAACTTTAAATCTTGTTAAACATTTAGATTCCCTGTGCTAATGTGCTTTATGAGATGCAAAAATAGAAACATAGAAAAAAGTAAGGGTACTTGCGGTGGAATTAGTAATAATTATTATCTGTCCAGATGAAGATTAAATTTGATTTCTACTTAAGCAGTATTAAAACATTAAGAATGTGGAAAATATAGTTTCAGTTTAACTGGAATTGTATAATTTATTCTTAAATTGCACTATTATATGTATGATTCGTTCTTAAAAAGAGCTGTGCCTTCTGGGAAACTTAGGGCTGATTCCAACTATCTGTCTTAAGTGTAGCCAAGAAATGTTTGCGTGAAGCTAGATGCCGGAAGCCAGAAGGCCTTTCATAGGCACACTTGTGTGATGAGTCGTCTCCTCATTGTCACAAAGCTGCATCATTCTTGGCGATGTCCTGAGTTTTTTTGGCATGTAGAAGTAGGAGGAAATAATTGGCCAATCCTGAATTTTAGCCAAGAGTTTGAACTCCTACCTAACTTTTGTCTTCCTTCTTCACATTTAGCATTTCAATCTGGCAATATTTCGATATTTTTGACACCAGATTAAAACGTATTTCCGTTTATTTTAACATCCCAAAATCATTTTGGAAAGTTGTAGGGAAATACCTGTGTGAGCCACAAGGATCATTTTCATTCTTAGCATGTCTGGCCACTAAATTATGAGAGGGTATTAGTGTTTGGAAATGATTATTGTCCATGGTTCCATTTATCACCTGGTGATCCTCTATGACACCACTGACAAGTTACATAACCTCTGAGATTTATGCAATAGACTCTTAAGCATGTTAGGCAGAAGTAACTTTTGCTGTATTCAAAGTGTCTTCACCATGATAAGTGTATCTAAGATTATAGCTGAAGCTGATAGGTGAACTGGACTTAATTATTTTGATATTAAATAATATTTTACTTACTGTTTTATTTTTAGGCTATTTCAATAGTCTAAATATGTTTTATTTTTAGGTGTTTCAAGGGTGGTATTTTTTCACATAAGCGTTTGAAGGCTATTGCTTAATGCATTGTAAGCCACCCTGAGTCTCCGGAGAAGGGGAGCATATAAATAAATAAATTAAAAAAGAATTCCACAATTAAAATAAAAAATTAAAAAACATCAGGTCAAGAACTATTTTTAATCCCTTGTATAATAGACAAAAATCATGTGTTAGAAGCAAGCAGAGATAGAGATGAAACAATTGTAGCTACTCATAGCAAATGTGACAGACAGGCTTGCTACAGTATGTGAATGTACATGCACACAATTTGTCCAGTTGCACAATGAAACAATATGATTCACTCACTGCCTTTAAGCATGAAAGCTAAAGCTGTATTAATTCCCAGCTGTGCATAATGCCGATTAGATACTCATTAAATTAACATTGATAGCCTGTCTTATGGGAACTTCATTGCTAGATTAGTGCTATTGCACTAAATTAAAAGGATAGGGAGCATCCTTACATTTTGAGAAAAATAGCTATGATTTTACACAGTTTTGCTCATCCCAAAGTTGTGGTCTTCAGGCAACATGAGAGGGATCTGAATGCAATGAATTATCACATGTAAATCCTTCTTTCAAACCCTGTGTGAATATGACAAATGTCAATAAAAGTGTACAGAAAAGGGGGCAGTTCAGTCATTCTTCTGTAAAGAAGCTTAAGAGAAGATAGTTCTCAATACGTCGCCATGGGAATTCAAGCAATGCCAGCAACACGATATGTATCAATATATGCAATTTAACATTCTTAATTAAGATGGGCACAAGTGGTGCATAACAAGGTTGCAAAATAAACCTTGAAAGTGAGAACCTTGACAGCTGTCAGTTATTGGCTTTGTAATACACTATGTTGTTCACAAAATCTAATTAGTTGAACTTGGCTCAGTGGAACTGAATCATAAGACCCATGTGCACTGTTGCTGCTTACCAAAATAATAAATTATAATTCTAAATTGCAACACACTCTAACTATGTAACTATTAGAATGCAGGATTATTTCTGCTTCTGTTTCCCTTACATATGTTTGATTTATGAATAATCATAACTTAGCACACAGTGAAAGATAGGATTATGATGACATAAACACTAATTTTAATGGCAATAATGCTTCTATGTGTGTGAGTGAGAGCATAAAATACAGAGAAGTGAACTTTATTTGCGAACCATTGTTTTAACTTTGTCATATTTCACACAATATTCTTGGGAATGAGGAAAAAGAAGACTCAGAATAAAAAAAAAACCCATGGCTTTCTCATTTGGAACATAGTACCATATAGCTATTGCAGCTGGATCATGACTTTCTAAAGTGAAAAACAAAATGATGTCTCCATTTCACTCCGTAGAACTGTCAGTTCAAATAACAATTGAATCCTATTTCAATTTTGATGATGGAAGAAGTATAGGATGCCCAATGCAATTGAATGGTATTTACAGTTGAAGGAAGAACCAGTGAATTCAAGAGGAACAGATAAGAGGCTGCCATATCTGCTCTACTCATCCTATTTAGTGTCCTAAACCCAGCCCTGCACTGCTATACATCTTCATTCAAATTTTAATAACAAATTGTGTTCAGGGGCTCACCTTTGTATCTGTTGAGCTGAAGGGGAAAATATGGCTCAGATGATGAGCATAGTAGAGGTTCCATATTAAACATCTCAATATAAGATAAATTGTGGCTTCCCATGTAGCCTTCTGTCTCTGCATTAAATCTGCATTCTGAATTCATACAGTTCTATTTGCACTTCTGGGTTATTGAGACAGGAAGGAAAACATGAATGTGATAGCAAATCATCTTATTTTCTTTGTGATTGTTACCTTTTGTCTTGTTTTGGAAGGAAATGGCAGATAGGTTTAACACCTCCTCCAGGATTGTAGTGGCTAGAATGTATTGTATGAAATGGTGGAGAATGCATTGCCAGAGCTCTTAAGGACTCATAACTTTAAAAACCTATTTATATTAGTCTCACTTTCCTTGCCTTTTTCCCATTCTAAACTCTTTTTAGAAAAGAAATAAATAAAAAAGAGCATGGTATAACTCTGCAATCCATTGCAAATCAAATCAACTAGACGTAGAATTCTCAATAACAGGCAGAAGTTGTTCAAGAAATAACTGGTTATTTGATAGACCATCCTTCTTGGCAAAAATTTCCTAACTTGATCAACAATTACATGGTACTATTTCTTATACTTTATATATAAAAATGATATTCTTATGGCAATTATGACCTTTAAAAATACTCATATTTATGGTTAGCATTTATATAAGGATAAACTGTTCCTGTATTTACTTGTTAAAGTAATATGTGGATTTTGTTCTCAGACGTAAACTAAATGAAGGCACCATTAATAAGGTAAATATTAATCCTGTTAATATCCTCAGTGCTTTAACATGATGTGGTCTCATTGAGAAAGTCATTTCTATTAGCACTAGTTACCTACGCTTTTTGTGATAAATGCACAGACACTATTGCTCAATGCAACAATTTGTAGACAGGTTAATTAAATTAAATCATTCTGAGTCTGTTTTTTTTTATAACTCTAAAGTTAAAAGTAATCTGCAAAGGAAATGTACAGTTGCAGTAGGTTAGTAATATGTATAATGACTTTAGTTAAAATTTCTGACAATACACTAAAATTCCCTTGAGAACAGGCCTGTGAATAACTGGGTCTATTTTAAAAATAATATCTGACATACTAGGTATCTTTGAAAGAAAAAGTGGTTAAAGAATAAATTTCAAAATATATCCTGCATTTTCACTATGCCTTCTGACCTATAAAGCAATAGTTCATAATCTAAACTAATCTGTGTTTGCTATCACTAGATAAGCATAAGCAACTTTTATACACACACTGTTAAATTATTCTGTAAAAAACTGTAAGGATTATATGAGTATGCAGGCTAAATATGTTGTCATGCCCTACACCACAGTACTCCAGTCTGGCAAAAACTTTATTCTTTGGTCACAGCTCAGTACAAAAATTTATTTAACGAAAAGGAATCCAATTCAGATTACATTTTTTCCACATAGACAGAATGCATTCCACTTCTTCCTCTGCATAAAGCCAAACCGCTAAAAAAAAAGTATATGCGTGTGCTCTGATTTGTTATGTCAATAGAGGTGACTTCCTCTTAGGCTCAGTTTCTTTATGTGCCTTTATCCTCTCATAGATCTAAATCTTTTGAAAGTTTGGTTGAAACAAAATCAATGAGTATAATCTCCAACTGCTCTACTTTGCTTATAAGCACAGTCATGATGAACATATATTATAAAGTGCAGGACGTACCGCAAATGGTTTAAAAATGCATTCGTATGATTCTGAGGTAATCAGAGTAGAAATGTACATTTAAAGTCAAAGCAGTTTGGAATAAGGTTTCCCTTCATCAATATTTCCAGTTGCCATAATACAGGGGTGCTTAATTAGATGACTGAATAAAATACAGTAAATACATCCACCCACAAGAAATACATCCTTAGCTATATCTATTTATTGGAAATATACTGTTTTATTTTCAAATACCTTCATTATAATTGCTAATATGGTTTTAAATTTATTTTTCTATCTAAAGTGTGTGGAAACCTAATAGAAGTACACAGAAATTTTGGCCAAGGTTTTCTCATAAAGGGTGGGTAAGATACTTTATTATAGTATCTTACTTATTATCCCCAAATCAAGCACAAGCATGTAAAGAAGGAATTTGCCAGTTTTAAATGACCGCTTTTATTGGAACAAGTCTTCAAAAGCAAAAATAGACTTGAGCAGTTTGAACATCTCTTCATTTGGAAACTCATCATTGACTTTTGGGAAAATATATAGTTCTTTAGGTTTTTGGGGGGAGATTACTTCTGTGTGTGTGTAATTCACAACTCGTATAGGGATTCGCTGTTGTATGAAAATGCCTCATGTTGCAGTTGTGTTTTTCTGGGCTTAGTCCTCTACAAATGGGATGCTTGAAGTGGGACCTAGAGTACATTTATAAAAGTTTCAATTAAGTGATACCAAAGGACAAATCCGCTCCTGGAAAGAAGGTTTCCCTGTTTTCCCTCAGTGTTGGATGTTTGTAACAATTTCAAGCAAAGACATTTTTAAATACCTTGTTTCCCCGAAAATAAGACATCCCCTGATAATAAGTCCAATCAGGCTTTGAGCACATGGCAATAAGGCCAAGTGCTTATTTCAGGGTTCAAAAAAATATAAGACAGGGTCTTATTTTCGGGGAAACACGGTAGTAAAATGGTTTTCTGTCAATATAATATAAGCAATAAAAAGATGAGAAGTGGATAGAACAATTGTACAATGTGACACATAAAGGATGGTTGTTTCTGAACACGTTCCAGGAGTAGGATATTAGATATAAATTTTATTCCTTAAATTTTATTTTATAAGATTGGGAAAATGGTTTCTAAATATTTACTATATTCACTAGGTTCACCTAATTCATAAGGATTACAATGCTTAAAGTATCCTGAAAAATTAAAGATGGAATATTTGCTTAAATAAGGTGCTGAAGACCATTCTTTTATGCCTCAAAATTATGAACAGCATGACCACTTATGCCTTGTTTATGCAGGAATAAGACAAATAAAGGATTTTGCAAGGTTCTGTAAATGCATCTCTTTCTCTTTGCTAGAAAACTGATCATTGAGAAATTATCACCTTCTAAGTTTGCTGCTTTCAATACTGTTTCTCTGAATCAACAAATATTGAGAGTGATGTTGACAGACCATTGATTTAACTCAGCAAGATCAATCTGTGTATTTTTCTGCTAAGGCTACAGAATCATAAAACAATGCACCTTGTGATATCATATCTCATATTTTATTAGTTCTACCTTTCAGTTGTATTTGGTCATCAAATGAAATGCTGGGATTTGCACTTCAATAAAATGAGCAGAACTAGGACAAACAAGTTTATGGCACCAAGAAAACAGCTACATTTCATGTGACTCCAATGCAATCTGAATAAATTGAGTTTTGTCCTTCTAATGGATTGAAGGGCTCTACAGGCTCCACCCAAGGTTTCCAGAGGAAAGAACGGAAAATTGAGAAAGAAAGATAAAATTGCTAATCATATTGAAATGCATAATTGGTTGATAAGCTGAAGCAAAACACTCTATCCTGAAACACTGGTGCAGATTTTCATTACTGAATAAGTTACTTTATACTTTATGGCCAGATTCTTTACTGAAGATATTTCCCAGCAATGCTATCTAGTATCTTTAAACAAATATACTGGAATGGCATCGGTGAGGCAAGATATGTGTCCAGAGTTTCCCCCTCTTCATCATAAGATCCTACATTAAATTATCACCTAGTGTAAACTAACAATCCCCCCTTGCCCCCAGCTTAAATTTATTCTCTGTAGTCTGTTTTATTTTGCTGCAACAAAATATGGTGATCTGCAGCCATAATATTTTGCAGATAGAGTATAAGCTTACTGTTCCTTAACAAGATAGTATAGCATTTGATTCACTAATCTCTAAAAAGTTCCACTTTCACAATCTTCTTAAAAACCCTCAAATATCCTGGTATGTATAATAGCTAGAAAAAAAACAAAGCATTTTTGTATGTTGTGGTTTTTCATTTTTTGGGGAATCTGCTTTATTAAAATAATTTTGCCTATTATGTCTGTTGCTAAAGAATCTCTTCCTTTGATATTTTACTTCTTGTACACTGGCAGGGCAAAAGCATAGAATATTCTTATGATTAAAATTCTCTGCTTTTGATGCTTTATGGCTCAATAAAATATCCACAGAGCATATTGTCTTATTTATTAAGTAAATGTAAACAGTGCTGCCATGGTGAGCTGCAAAAGTAATTATATTGCCAGTCAGCAGTCTAACAGTTCACTTCAGGTAATAAATCCCGATCAATAAACAATAGTTTTTTTTAGAGCTAAATTGGATCTCACTCGTATCTGAATATCCCTAACTCAGGATTCTCTTGGATTAGAAGAATATCATTTTCTTGAGCTCTTCAAATTTTCATTAAGAAAAACTACAGTGAACTGCTCCCTCTCTTGGTTATGTTTAATGATCTTTTTGAACTTCTCCTTTGTATCAGCATGAGCTTCTTTAAATTGATTAACTGGGCAGAACATTACTTTCATGAGTTTAAGGCATTTGGAATTACTCTAAAAAATAGTGACATAAAATGACACAATATTCCTCCCCTTCTCTCAGAACATATTTATTTATTTATTTTAAGCATTCTAATAAGGACCAGAGTCATTTTGTAAATGAGATGGGAAAAGAAAGAAAGAAAGAAAGAAAGAAAGAAAGAAAGAAAGAAAGAAAGAAAGAAAGAAAGAAAGAAAGAAAAAGTCAGGTTCAAAAGATAGTTATCTGTATCAGAGTGAATGTAATGGAGACATTCTAATATGTTTTTTTCCAAAACCACTTTTAGGGATGCATAAGGCTTATTGGGAATTGGCTGTGATATCTATAAAAAATACACACATGATGGTTTATAGGGGATTTCCTCAGAATCTTCTGGTATCCAGACCCTTTTTTCACTTTGATTGTAATAATGATAAGTATTTTATTACTGTAACAATACATTTTTCCTCATTATAGAAAAAGCCATGTTTGTAAAATTTTCAAAGATTTCTTTAATACATGTGAAAGACAACTAATTGTATTTGTAGTAATAAACACAAAATGAGATTTTTTTTCCTTTTTTTTTGCAATAAAATACCACTGTTTATGAGACTGATCACTATATTTATAGAGACTGTATGATGGGGAAAGTATAATTATTATTAATAAAGCATTTTATAACTGAAAAAGTAGAGTTCTCTGTTTTTTAAAACAAAATTTGCATTTCTTTCCTTTTACATGTATTCCTGTCACAAAATATTATATATACACCCACACCCACACACCGGTGTGTGTGTGTGTGTGTGTGTGTGTGTGTGTGTTGATGTAGATGAACATAAGCAAAATAAATAAATTGAACGAATGTATAAACAGGACATTGTGATTGTATCTTGAAGATGGCTATGTGGAGAACAAGAGCTTAAAAGTTGGCTGCAAATCTAGAACCATTTTGTTTAAATACCAACTTGTTACTACTGGTAATTTATTTATTTAAATTTATTAGCCATTCAACTCCAATGGGCTGACTGTATAAGAGTGGCATTGTCATCATGAAAAAGAGGTACAGGAAACCAATTTCAGGCATTCTTAAACACAATATGAAAGTGTGTGTGGTAAAAAGAGAGAGGTGTTGGGAGAGGGCAGGAAGTTCTCAACCTGTCTTTAGGATATGGATACTGAAATAGGTTTTCGTACATTCAGATATTTATGATAGAGAATGTAGGGTCCCCAAAGCATCCTTGAACATTTTAGTAGAATTTTCTATATAAATGGAGGGTGGGTTGGGGTGGAGAATGTAACCTCCTCTTTCTTTGAGAAATCTTGATTTAATCAGCATTCCCATCTTATAGGCTAGGCAAATTACTCATTACAGATACTGTTTGTTGCACAGAGTAACACAATATGGTGTAGATCAAATGGACATGATGTTTATATACTATATAGTTGAAATGGAAATTTTCTTTCAACCTCATCACTGAGAATGACCCAGGAATGTCTGTACCAAATGCTCCTGGCACAGGAACTGGAGCATGGCCTTTCTATAGCGTGAAGTCTCTTAGGAAGAAGCAATACAGTAATTTGAGAACTCAAGCCCCATAAATCTCTGCATGGTGCTTTCCCTCAAGACTTTTGAAGGAAATAAAGTGTGAAAAAGTGGAGCTACTGACACGAGTATGCAGTGTTTCCAGAAAAGTGAGGCATTTCACCTTAGGAAACGGAAGAATCTCCTCTTTTCATGAAGAAAAGACAGAAAAATCTTTCAGGAAGCTGTAAAACTATGAGGGTTAACCGTTTTAATAATACAGTAAAGCTTGGTTTATGCATGAATAAAATGGAAGCAGATAAAATTGATTTCCTATTTTATACAACATTTTGTGAATGTGCGAAATCTAATTCATTGTTTAACACACATTGTGCCAAATGGACAACACTGCTCTATTATATTAATGGTTTATTGTATGTAAAAACAAGATACAGTATAGTTGCTTATTTAACTAGCAAAAGCTATTTCTGCATTCTTATATTAGAAAAAATATTAGAGATTGATATATACATATGAGCTGGGGTGAAATCTACTACCTTCCCTATCGGTTCGGAAGTGCATGCGCTGCCCTTGGATCCTCTGCGCATGCGCAAAGCCTTCACATGTGCAAAGGGTAAAGAACAGGTTACTTCCTGGTTAAAACCAGAAGTAATGACGACCAGGCAGGTGGGCGGAGCCTTGCGCTGCCTTTGCTACTGGTTCTCCGAACCACCCGCCGGCATCGCTACCGGTTTGGCCGGTCTGAACCAGTAGCATTTCACCCCTGCATATGATAATATGTTCCCTATATATATGTACAATATCTGATTAAAATACAAAAGTTACAATCCTCAAGAAAATAAGTTTGTCATTCATAGTACAAGAAATATATGTATTGAAGAGCAATACAAAACATCATCAACACCTATTCAATCTTCATGATTTCTTTAAAAACAGATAAACGTGAAAGGTAGAAGCATTCATTCAGGAGAGTTCAAAGTAAGTAGCATGGTGTAAATAAAACCATAATGGCCTAATGCTTTTATTAGATTAATCACATTGTTATAATACTTCAGGCCAAGCTTTTGGCTTTTCTTGAAGTTGCTTATTACATAAAATGGAAGGCTTGAGGGAAGAAGGAAAATAGTACATATAGTTAAAGTCCTAAAGTCTTCCCCTTAGCCGCCGGAAAATGAAAATTGCAGAAGGGCAATTTTCATATTTGGAGCACCTTATTTGGAGCAGGTAGAAATTGCTAAATGCAATTTATATTGAATCAAAGTTTCCTGGGAAAAAAAGTGATAATGAGTATTTCCCATTCTTACAACAACCATGACTTTCTGCAGGATAAGACTGCAAATGGCGTCCAGTTTTGATTACTTTGAGCATTAGGCCAATATATGAGGACCAAAGGGCCTGTGGTGAACTTTGCAGAAACTACTGCTCAGTCAGTGTAAAAGCCAAATGCTGAAGGAACTATTATGATTCTAAATTCATTACACTTTTGTCTGAGTCTGAAATCTAATTTAACTATATATTTTTTCTTTTTTTTTGCCTTTTTTACATTGACAAGTATTCTTTCAATATTACACATTAAAAATGTTACATCCTTGTTCTATTTTGTTCACTTATTTTCCATTATCAGCATGCATAAAAATACATATCTATGTATACATGTAAATATATATGTACATGCCAAGTCATAACGCAATGAAATCTATAATATAAAGCAATGCAATTTAAGACTGAAACCCTTATTATAAAACAAATATCTTGATGTATGCTGTTCCTTTATTTATAATTCATTCTTAATGTTACAGTTACAGTTTAAGACAAGATTAAATAATCATAATGCCTGTAACATTAATATCCAAATTAATTAATATTATAGAATATCTTATTTATTATACGAACATTTTTAAATTACAGAATATTAAGTATATTATATACTGTACTGAAATAATATATTGTATTAAAACTGAGAAAATGGTGTAATGCAGTGGTGGGTTTCAACATTTTTTACTACCGGTTCTGTGGGCGTGGCTTGGTGGGCATGGCATGGCTTGGTGGATGTGGTAGGGGAAAGATACTGCAAAATCCCCATTTCTTCCCGATTAGCTGGGACTTGGGAGGCAGAGAATAGATGGGGGTGGGGCCAGTCAGAATTTTTACTACCGGTTCTCCAAACTTCAAACTTTCTGCTACTGGTTCTCCAGAACTGGTCAGAACCTGCTGAAACCCACTTCTGGTGTAATAGTCTATATAGCTAGATATAATAATACGTTAAAGTTGAGCTACTTTTATAGGAATATGTGTATACGTATTTCTTCAAATGTCACTCAATTACTATTTTGTTATTCTTTTTTTATTATATTAGCAATGTTATATTTTTAGTTGTAGATCATATTGTCTAACTGTCATACTTTACCAATAAAAAAATAAAATGTTTTTAATTTGTTATATTCTGCTGAGCTTGAATATAATGGATTACTTGTATTTAATGTCATATTTAAATAAAAGTACTGGAGAACAGAAACATCTGTTCACCTCATTAGAAATTGCTGTCCAATATTAGAATAACAGGAAAGGATAAAGGAGAACACATTATTTATGTAATACAAATATCCCAACCTACTGTATTTTAGTAGATGGTACATAAGGAAATTTGAAAATGTGTCTTAGATGTACTAATAAAGTGACTGCTGTGGTAGTTTGCTTGTTCACAAGATCACAACCAAGTAGCTAATCATCCATTGCCCAGAAAGGCAAAAGAGAATTTAGAGTATTCTTAAAACAAGAAGCCAAAACTCAGCATACCTACCAGAGATATTCTTAGCATAAATTACACTAAGATAAATGTTCAACTAAACTTTAAAAAACCAGGGACATTAGTGGTCATTAAGAGGTATCTTAATGAAGTGCCCATTACTACTGTGGACTACTCACAACTAAGAATTACATGAATATTACCAGAAAAACAAAACAAAAGAGAAACCTGACAATTGGTTAGGAATTATGCCTAGGGATGGCATAGGTCAGTGGTAGGCAAACTTGGCTCTTTCACACCCTGTGGACTTCAACTCCCAGAATTCCTAAGACAGC
>JANHZT010002960.1:70549-84162 GCA_032468215.1 Stegonotus admiraltiensis
GACAGCCAAGCTGTCTTAGGAATTCTGGGAGTTGAAGTCCACAGGGTGTGAAAGAGCCAAGTTTGCCTACCACTGGCATAGGTGATTCACATGGAGCAGTAGTGTTTGTTAAACAATGTGAGCAAAAAACAAAAACAAGCCCCCCCAACTTTGCTTATTAAGTGAAGAGTAAAGGCCTTTTTATTTGATCGGTGTCTTTTGTTTCTTTACCTTTACTTGCATGTCTCTTCCTTTAAAGCTTCTTTCTGTTAAATAACTTTCTACTGTGTCTTCATTCTACTTGAGTGCTGTGATTTTTTTTTGCCTTTAAGCCCACATCTTTATTTGCTGTTGCAGTTCCAACTAGCTCCAGTCACTTCATTTTTCTCTTTATTTTGTCCTTCTGTATTGTGTTCTCATTCATTTTTATCTGGCAGTAACTGTGTTCTCTTCCCTATGTTAATTTTAAATCTTATCTTCTAAACTACCAATTCATACTATTTTTATTTATTCATTTCAATTTTAGCTTTATTTGATCATATTTATTTCTACTCTGTAACTTTCCATTTCAATATTTATTTATTTCATTACTAACTTTTATTATTTTACTCAAGGCAAATGAACATATCCAACATACTTTCCACCTCCTATATTCCCCACAAAACAGCCTTGTGAAGTGAGTTGGGCTGAAAGACAGTGACTGGCCCAAGGTAATCCAGATGGCTTTCATGGTTAAAATGGAACTAGAACTCAGTGTCTAGCCTTAACCACTAAACCAAATTGGCTTAACTACAAGACCAAATTTAGACCAAAAGTGTTCTATTATGCTAGACCCATCTACCAGTGTTTTCTGAGGTAGTTCTTTGCCATCACTTTCTCTCTCCATGTCTGGTCATAATTGGAGGTCTTGGGTTTTGACTGTGACTCACTGCTTTTAGCACTAGCTTCATTGCAGGTTCTCTCACACCCATTCTCTCCACTTGGTGGGAATGGTAAGGAAAGGCTGCCACTTTTCCTTCTGCCTCTTTTCTTCCCTCACTCTGGTTTCCCGTAAAGTCTATCTCTGCTGTAGGGGTGGGTTTCTACCGGTTCACCCCGAACTGGGGCGAACCGGCAGTGGCAGCAGCGAGAGTCTCCGCCTGCCCTTCCTGACGTCATCACAGATGCTCTGCACATGTGCAGAAGGTTCTGCGCATGCAGAGAAGCGCCACACGCAAGCGAAGCAAGCACATGCACGTGCACGCTCCCGATTCAGAACCGGTAGCAAAGGTAAGTGGAACCCACTACTGCTCTGCTGGTTCTCAGTAGCAAATCTATGCCACCATAGAGATGAGAACTTCAACCCAGTGTGACTTACCAAGGACTTAAGCTGAAGTAAAAGCTAAACTCATAGAAAACAGTATCTAGGGAGACCTGACCAGAGTACCGAAAGATGTGTGCAGCAAGACTAGTAGCAGAACCTGGATACAGGCAGGTGTGCCCCAAATACAGGGACAATCCATGAAGAAAGGTTTCAGATTACCCAGAATGGAGTGATCACAGGTGAGTTCCAGTAAAAGACAATTTGGTAGAAAAGAGCTCCTGTATATCTGAAATGACCAAAACAAAAACCTTCATGTGGAGACAGAGAAACCTCAGGAGAAGCAAACACCCAGCCATCTGGCTGTGAAAAACTTGGAGGCTAGAGAGGATCCTGGAGATAGAAAAGTGATGGCATTGCTGCAGTAATTTACATATGGGATACTGTTGGATGAAAAATCAGTAACAGCAAGGGGATGTACAAAAGTCCAAGATTAGAAAAGGAGACAAGTGTGCTGACTGCCATTCCACAGAAGTTCAAAAGTTGGCCCCTGTTGCCTACAGTAGGCAGAAGATGAACATTGAGGGAAAAGGTTGGGGAGAAGGATGATAAGCACAGAGAATAGGGAAAGTTGTCATTTGCCACTGGATAATTAAGAAACAACAAGAAAGTAGAAGAAACGAAGTAACGTTCAGAATATTCAGTGAATGAAAATAATACAGTAGTGGCTGAAATATCAGAGATATCAGAAAGGTTGCCTGAGGGTAAAATAGGTAACAGACTAGTACAAGAAGTAGGCAGAAGCTAGAGAATCACAGCTAAGTAGGAATCAGTGAAGTAAAGATAAAAAGGCTTTCTTCAGAATCAAGGTAAAGTGAATTTTTAAATCTAGTTGAAGTTGGTCAAGAGAAAGCTATAACAAGAAAATACAGCATTGAAACAGTGAATTATAGAATTTACAGATTATACACAATAGGAAAGACTACCTAGGAATAAAAGATTACAACTATCCAGAAATACCAGCAAAGATCTCTAAAGTCCAGATCTGAGCAGGAATCAGAATCTGGAGTGAATTTCAGAAGCTTGTAAATACTGTAGATGCTCACCAATAGACTACAGTATCACCTCGGTGGAACATCACTATTGACAAACATAAATCAAGGTCTGCCAAAGCACATCACAGGCATTCTAGAAACAGATCTGAAAAATGCTAAAGTGCCATTTTTGTGTGCTACTCTTGAAGCCTTTAAGACAAATGGATCTGGTTTTCTGGAACTCGGCCCGGCAAACTCACCACAACCAACTCGCTGCAGGACAATTTGTCTTGGCCAATTTGCTGTGGGACACTTGCTGCGGGAAAATTTAATAATTTTAATTTTTGCCATTCACTTTTCATTCTGTCCCTCCTTTTGTACCCTTTCTTTAGTGATTCTATTCCACTATTTCTTTGATCTTTGATGTCCTGCAGCAAGTTGTTCTCCAGCGACTTGGTTGTGGCAAGTTGGCCGTGCCAAATTGCCTATGGTGAGCTGGTCATGGCGAATTGTCATAGGCCCGGGTTTTCCAGGACAGCTATGCAAGCAGTGAGGCCTCCTGTAATCAAGCAGGAGGATAGGTCATTTTAGTAACGTGGGATATTATGGACCTTTTATTCCCCACTTGTCCCAAGCACAAGCTCCCAAACTAAAAATGAATGAATGAATGAATGAATGAAGAAGACAGCAGCATGGTTTTGAGGAGCAATTGTATGCACTATTTAGTGCTAAAGTAACCCAATTTTAATTTATAATTTATGTATATGTAGAAATCAGAGATGTCAGAGGCAGTCTTGCAGCCATATGAGTAATATCTCTCAAAATAAGCTTATTCTCTATAGCGGGCAGCAGAAAGCTTTAAAATATATTTGAGGAGACCATCCACCTTCAGTGTGATAGGAAAAAATAAAATTACCTACCACAGACTGCCATATCAGTATCTCACCCTGCAACCTTTTAATATGATCATTATCTATACCTTAATTATTATTATTGTTGGTTACACAGTCAGCCAGATCTTTAGGCTAGAATTGTCATTTTTATCCAATTGTTGAGTCCTTCTCAACAACCTGGGATAGGCAGATAAAACTTTGATGGTATTAAAGGAATCGTAGAAGGATGTAAACTGTTCCAATAAAGCTACCTTTTGCAACTGATTGATGATGATTTTGTCAGTTGCCAATGGTCTTCAAGTGATTATTATTGATATTTTAAATTTATTGGCCACGCAACTCCATTGGTAAATCTTATTACCATTTGGGCTGTTATTAAAAATGTGTAGAAGTTCCAATTGATGCAAAATACTACTGATAGATTGTTCACTAGTGGAAGATACAGGAACAATACAATATCACTGAAAGATTAGGCTGCCCTAAATAGTTACTTAAGGATCTCTTTTTTCCTCAAGTGTTTGTTCAGGGATTCAGATTTGCAGAAGAAGCACTTTGGAAGATACCCTTGCTGTCATAGCCTCAGATGTCTAGGATACAGTAGAGGATCTTCCCTTGTGCTACCTTCCCTTGAGAGTTACAGCAGTCCTCTCAACACTCGCTTTTCCTATAGAACATTAACTAGGATGCAACTTTTTCACAAGGATTTTAATTGCTAAGTAATGTTAGTGTTGATTTTTAATTGATGTATTTGAATTTTGATTTCTGGGTACTCTGCATTTTATTGATTGCGTCAGTTGTCTTGAATGTTTCAGTTGCGTAGAAAGAGGAATGTAAATCAAGTAAATGACTCTTGTAAGAAAAGATCAGCATATGAATAAAATAAAGGCAATCTGAGATATGCCATGCGCCGTTAGAAAGTAGAACATTGGCAAATGGGAGATATGGATAAGAACTGTGGAAAGCTTAAGGACAAAGTTATAAAGAGAGAAGTACATACCGTATTTTTCGGAGTATAAGACGCTCTGGACTATAAGACTCACCTACCTTTTTTGGTGAGGAAAACAAGAAAAAGAAATCTGCCTCTGCCTCCCAGCAATTTTGCCTCCTTGCAGCAAACAGCAAACTGCCTGATTTACTTTCATTTTCATTTTCAGCATAGCTTGATTAGCACAGGAAAAAAAAATCTGCTCCCAGCAATTTAACTCCTTGCAGCAAGCAGCAGAGGCCTGTGCAGCAATAGGCAGTGGCAATTCCTGCAGCCTGAAACAGCTGAGAGTTGGGGACAATCAACTTGTGGTAATTAGGCTGTGCTAAAGCTGAAATGGGCTGGTTCTTTTTGCTGCTTGCTGCAAGGAAGTAAATTGCTGGGAGGCAGAGGCCAAAGGGTGGGGACCAGTGGGTGGGTAGGGCTACATTTGGTGTATAAGACACGCCCAAATTTTCACCCACTTTTAGGGGGGAAAAGGTGCATCTTATACTCTGAAAAATACAGTAATGTACACTAATTTGCCTATGTGTATGCGCCACAGTAGAATTTATCTAAAATCTGCTACTGAAGAAGAAATCCTGGCTCAGAGTAACTCATGCATGACCATGTTTTCTTCCAACTGCAAAGATACCAATAACCTCAAATACGGATGTCCCTTTTAAAAGTTGCACTCATAAACTCATACATGCATAAGGAAATCGGTGGAAGATAATTTCTCCTACAGTAGGCAAGCAGAAGCCAGAAGCATCATGTAGCCTGTAATGTATAGCCATCTGAACTAGCATGTGTCCCCAATGCATTTGTCTAATTTGCTATGAAGGCATCTAATTTGGCAGCTGCCAATATATCTGGAGTTCCAAGGTGTACACCAGAGGGGGAGTAAAAAAAAAAGTCAGTATAGTGGTCATAACCACATGAGCCAAACTCTGACCCCTGTGATGATGCCTCCCGCCCCCTCACCACCACTGCAAACTTCCTTGGAGTCTGTATGTGTATTTCTATTAATTATTAGAATTTTTCAGCATCTTAAAATGGAGTTTTGAATGTCTTAATCCTAAACAAAATAGTCCCAAACTTTTCACTGACATTTATTAGAAGCAACCAAGTTTAAAAATTGATATGCCTGGCAAGCATCCAGGTTATTCATGCATGACGTATTGATAAAGGAAGAGATTTAGACTATTAGCTTCATATGATGGAATGTGGGAATTTTCTTAGATGCAAGTATCTGGCAGTACTGAAGATAAAATGAAAAATATCTGGCAGGTAGAAAATACAGACTAGCTTTCCCATTTATCTTTTGCTTTTTAAAACTAGTAATGAATCAGATCACAAATGCTATAAACCTATGGCCAGGCAATTTTTGTTTAAGACTCAGTGTACGAAAGGGGGAAAAAATTCCCTTGCACCAGCATTCAAGATGCTATAACAATAATAATAACACAAGAATAATAATCCTATACAAGAATCAAGGCAATTCATTCTCAGATATATTTTCTAACTCACCATCCTGTTTTCCATCTTTGGTTTGTTTTGACTGTTAGAAGATAACTGGGAGAATAACATTCCTTAAGCTTCTATCCTTGAGCATTCCTGATAAAATGAAAGCAAATTGAGTGTTGTGGGAATTGTGATTTTACGGGCGTGTGGGCTGGGGAGGGAGGTTTTGTGGAGGAAAGGGGAAAAGCCACATTGCTTGCCAACTTTCAACTTTATACCTTGGCAGGCAATATGACTGCAGCCATCAGAAGAAGAACATGTATGAAAACTCGAGAAATAATTTCCCAAGCAAAATATATGTTGAATTGAGCCACGAAGCAGGAAATGTATTCAGTACTCTTGGATTCCTCTGCTGAGAAAAGTGCCTGCAATCCCAAGAGGTACAAGCACAATGTTTCCTGTGTTGATGCTAATTCATTGTGCTGCGGAACTGATCAGATATTCCACTGTTCATGTGTTTAAATGGGTAGAGAAACAGACACAGGATTAAGCAGAGGGTGACAGAAAGGGAATGTGTGGATCTAAATCCACAACTAAACTTTCTTTACAACTGTAGTATGCAGTTCAATAATTGTGTATTATATAGTTTATAAACTATAATATAGAAACTGGTGTTTTTCAATCTTGGCATCTTTAAGAACTGTGGACTTCAACTCTTAGAATTCTGGGAGTTAATGTCCACACACCTTAAAGGTCAAACTAATTATTGTAAATAAAGCTAAGGAAGGATGTAACATAAGCAATATGAGTAGAGTAGACAAAACGTTAAGCCTTTTAATAACGGAGTTTTTTCTTTAGTTCTGGAATATCAAGCTGTTCCCTGTGGCTGAAGGACAAAGGCTCTATTGCTCTTTTAAATTTATTTATTTGTTAAATTTATATGCCACCATCTCACTGTTGAGTGACTCTGGCTTTCTGATTTAAAGTTCCTCTCTTTTTAACATTATCTGTTTATACATGCAGTTATTATGGAAATAGCTGTCCAGACATCACCCTAAAGACTAGAGTCCATTGCTGGAATTTTGGATTACTGAAATGGTAAGGCAAGGTAAGCCTTCCTTATATCGCAATAATTATCTTGTGGCTGGATGAACATTTCATTCTAAGGATAAATGGATCAATTCTAGTTTAAAAGAAGCAAATTTATCTATGTTTTTCCAATGGTATCCTGATTTAATAACAGGCCTAAATTTGTCAGGCTAACTAACTAACATGAAAAATATGATGTCTATCTATGTACCTAGGCACTGGTATTCACTTTATTATTTATTTAGTTTTTTAAAATCCCAATATTATTTTTTATAAATTACTCAAAATGGTGAACATAACTAATATTCTTTCCTCCTCCTATTTTCCCCACAACATTAATCCTACGAGATGAAGTGAACCGAGAGACAGTGACTGGCTCAAAGTCACCCAGCTGGCTTTCATGTCTAAGCAGGATTAGAACTCACAGTTTCCTAGTTTCTAGCTTGGAGCATTAACCAGTACATCAAACTGTCTCTCTTGTATGTATCCTGACATAACCTCCCTAACACAGGCACAGTGTGAGGCAGGGGCATTTGCAGAAATGTAAGAAATGACAAGGTGAGGGCCACAACTGCGTGAATGTAATCCTGCCCCAGTTTTATTGTGTGACACGTTTGAAAAAAGACAGGCCTTTGAACACATTGTCACAGCCATCTTCTAGACTCCTTTGAACTCAGGTACTGACTGATAAGTGTATCCCACATGCATTTTCTCACTGGAAGTCCAGTCACTTTACACTTTATATAAAGTTGGTCTTGAGAAATGCAAAGAGTTAAGGAGCACCTTTAATTTCACCCTTATAACAATAGTGGTAAACAGCCACTTCTATTGCCCTGTTGGTTTACAGATAATCTGAGAATGGAGCATGTGAGTGTGAATATTTATTATTATGTAGGTTGTGTCCATCTATTATCTACCTAAGAGCACATGTGTAATAAAAAGAAATGATGAGAGGTTGAAAAGCATTTTCTTTTTAAGGTGTAAAGCCCTCATATTTCATATAAAGTATAAGAATTAAACACTAAGCCCTTATTGCCAGTTGGAACTCTGAAAAGAAGCGTGAAAAATAGAGTTACTGTTTGGTTTCTATTCATATCTTCAGCAAGCTGTTATATGTTAAACTGTACTGAAACGGCCAAGACTTTTTCAAAGCCATCCTTCAGATTAGCATGACTTTAAAAAACGAATGCTTGTCCAGCTTTTTTTTGTGTGGGTGGTGACTATTCCATTGGGGGTTATTTTTCTCTTTTTAAAATAGAGCATTCACACAGCACTTCCCAGTTTGTGAGTTGACAAATGCCCCTGTATCAGTTTTACTCCAACCCCTTGGGTATTTTTGTTATTGTTATTTAAAAAAAAAATTCAGGAAGCAAGGTACAATTTTATTTGTTTCTGCTATAATCTGGATTAAAAAAACATTAAAGGAGAAAGATGCTGCATTTCTTTGAGAAAGTCAGCAGATAAAATACAAATGTTCTGGATACTGTGATGTGAAGACACCGAATGAGTAAGGGGAGTTTAAAAGAAGCATTCAGAGCCAAAAATAAATAAAATAAAATAAAAACACTAAAATACTGCTATACACAATGGTTGGTATATGACTGTAAGAACATTTGGGAACAATTGTGACTTTGGTTTAATGCCCCCTAGGGGCCTATACTGAAGCATATTCTGTTTTATAACAGTAAAGCTTTCTATCAGTTAAAGAGCACACTGGAAATAAGAGCATGTTTCAAAAATTCCTAGAAATACTTCAATGAAGGATGTTGCCATAAGGTCTTGAACTGGTCCATGATCAGCATAATATGCTGAAATACCTAACTGTAGAATAAACATGCTATTTTTGTAGACATGGCAAGAAGGTAGCGAAGATAAAAAATAAACAGTGAGTGTACATGTGTCTTAGTTTTAAATCTTAAAAACACAAAACAAAAAGAATTGTGCTGTCGGTAAGATTTTAAGGTACAAAGAATGACAATACTTATAGAATTTTACTAATCATGATACTACCTCTTAGAGTCTAGAGATAGCATGTATTGGAATGTTGGTTCTCCGGGATATGTAATATGGCTGAGTATTAATAATGATTTCCTAAGGATGGGAAACTACTTGTTATAGAACGTGCAGCTGGAGAAGGAGTGGGAAGGAATCTCAGCAAGAGCACCAAAGATTCCTAGGGAGGAGGCAATATATGTCAGAAAAAGACCGAAAATAAGAAATTACGTAGTTCTGAACTTAGATGGGGAGGGAGGAAGTGGTTTAGAGTAGCCACACCTGAGAATCTCTCAGGATATGTCTAGTAGGTTAGAAGGTTGTAGCTTGAGTCTGGTAAGATTTTGTCCATTAGGTATAAGCAAATAAAGGATTGGACTCGATTGGAATTTCACTATATCATCTTTGGACTTGGCCAGACATATCAACCAGCAGCAATTCAAATATAATTGGACCAGTGGTTGTAAAGATTTAATCTTGTGCAAAACTGTAGAAACTTATAGCCCCAAGCTCTGGCATATGACAAGTGATGTTCAATTTTTCAGGCCAGACTAGGAATGGAATCTGAATTTGAATAAAATGGGGTATTTCATTAGTACTGGCGCCAAGAAAGTGGTGCAAGATGAACTACTGTTTACATTACAACAGCTAAAGCCAATTTATGAGACCAAGCTGCCAAACTGTTTTGCTGCCAATGTACTAATCACTTGCTGTGTGTTTCTTGGGACACTTTGTATGATTGACCTCTGTGAGCAGCAGTTTTAAGCAATGGTAGAAAACCTTCAGTTTTTTAAACGTTTAGATCTGATCCACACAATTTGCGATCCACTAAATTAGCTTTGATCTATCATTCAGGCACTGTTGCTTGCCATATGGTTCACCACCCATTTGCTTTTGCTGGTATGAAAAGAGGGACATTCAGAGTTGTTTGCAATTGGAATGACCTAAAATAAAAATATAAATTTGGAATCTTTTCTGCTCCATACTTGTCACATCCATATCTTTTATGTTTCTCCATGTCTTTAGTGAGTAGTTTAGTTTGATTTTTTTTTACTACACATAACCTCTGTGTCTTTCTCTCCCAGCCCTTATTTTAAATAAAACAAGCATTATAGACCTGGCGTGGACCTTCCTGCTCATTCTGCTGATGGGGCCTCCAGAACTCTTCCTTGAAATCCTATCCTAATGGTACTTGTAGTAAGAAAAGATTATTCATTTCATGATCACAGCAGAGCTATCCAATGAATGCCTTAGCTCAGCATGGATTTGAACTATTTCTTACAAGATAAAAACCAACATCTAGTAAATTGCCATGGGATACTTTATATAATGGTATATAGTCACTCATATTCAAAAATAACGATGAGTTGGTATGAAACATACATTTGAGTGTGCTTTGGCATTTTTCTGTATTTAGATTTAACACAGCCATATAGTGTATAGGCTGTGAAATATTTCTAATTATTAAAAATGGTGCTTTTAGCTGGATCCGAAACCAATCACTGTGGAATTGTTTTAAGATTAACCTTGTCAAATACGCTTAAATGGGTTAGGGAAATACATAGAAATAATTTAGTTATAGGCAAAATTAACTAATGCTCTTTTTCATGGTGAGCTGCTGTAACGATTTTATATAGCAGTCAAACTATTTAAATACTAATGTTGCCTTCATGCTGTAATCACCATTCCAGTCAGATGTCATTTTAGCAGCCTATAGGGAATTCAGTCCCTTAATTATTCTTCAATACACAAACCAAGCATTCTTTAATTGGTGTAAATTGAACAGCGTTCCAATGCAAACAAGGAGAGGACAAACTAATCAATGATTCCGTACATGTCTATTGGAAAGCTATTGCCACTAGATTGAGTAGCTAATCCGCAACTCCACACGCTTCTATTACTGAAGAATCAGACAGCTGCTAAACTAATGCTACCTCATAGCATTGATCCTAGTAGAGACTTATGTGGCAAAACCCTGAGTGGCAATCTTTCAGGGAGAAGACTAGTTCATATCCAATATATTCCAGAATGGGCTTTTTTAGTCAAGTTTATCCCATATATGAAGAACCAAATGCCTGTTTGGCATATTGAAAATTATAATCCCAACAGTATAGTTGAAGGCAGATGAACCTGATTGATGATATGGTGACCAACTTGTGTTCCCCATATCTATGTATTTCGTGGAGAACATTTCGTCAGATAATGGTATGTCATGGTGGAACATCACAGAGACAATATCTGTACAATTCATTACATTGTGGTCATCTCCATTCCATTTTCCAACTGAGGGTATCTCAGGAGCTTTTTACTAGAATGGCCTTTCTTAAACCTTCTGGATGTTTTGCATCAACCAGAATTCCAAGGCAACATGGCAAGAAAAAAGAATTCTCAAAGTGGTACTTTAAATGCTGACACTTTGGAGAAGATTATGGTAGAATCTAGTTGACTTTTGAGCACCGGCAAGCCATAGAAACACAAGCTAGAGTTTATGCAAGAGTATCATCTAAATTAGATAACCAAAGGTTCCATACTGGCTCATCCTTCTCCATCTTGACTGATTCTCAACCTGGATTTTGCCTAATGGGAAACTGGATGAGATTTGTTCCCATGTTGCAATAGCATGTCTATGCCAACAGTAGACATGGTTGTGGAGAAAGCAGCTGGCCCAGAGAATAAGGGTGGTGAGAATGCAGATAAGGGGCAGCAGGAGTATGGAAGTCAGCTGCCTGGGTTTACGGTTGAAAATCATGAGTTCTCTACTCAGCCTGAATTTGCTAGGTCTCTGTCTCTTCCTTACAGAAATAGAAGACATTGCTAGAACTCAACTGAATTGATTCGATTATATCCCTGAAAATATGAAAAGCAGCCCAGACTGTCATAATGGCAGAACCCACTTACAACAGCAATGAATATTTTTGATTCCAAAAGCACTAAGTAATTCTGTTTTGAAAAAAAAGAATTAAAAACATAACTCTGACTTTTCAGTGACACCTTTTTGAATAATTCATGCGACAAAGAAAATATTTATTGCTCCCTTTGTCAGCTCTTTCTATGAATGTATTTTCAGAACAACAGTACCATGGTCTTTAGAAAACTTATCCAGATTTGCGTTAGGAAACCATCTATTCTACTCATTCTTGATATGATTAAACCAATCAACAGTGGAGAGATATATCTGAGAATCACACAAAGATTCCATTTTGTAAATATATTAGATTCATTCGTATTGATTTTATCTGGCTTCTTAATTTCATGTTAAAAGTCTGAAATGGATAGACAAAAAGTAAGGAGCAAGTGTTTATCCTCACCATTATTCCAATTATAAATAGAAATAAGTGAACATAACACGAAGTAAGAAAAGAGTACTACAGATGTTTTGTTATCCAATATAATAGCCTTCCCTACCCTGACATCTTTCAAATATGCTGTATTTTACTTCCCATAATTCCGAAGGCATCACAGTGGTGAAGACTGCACTCTGTTGCTTCCCACCTATAGATATTTCACGTTGGCTTAACTGACTGAATTCTAGTTCAGTCGAGTTTCCACTTTCTGTGGTTTTAGCAGTAGAAAAACCATGCCTTCTGAATGTGAAACCAAAAGTCAAAATCTCCCTATTAGACAGAGGTGTCAAACTCGATTTCATTGAGGGCTGCATCAGGGTTGTGTTTGACTTTGGGGGGCCAGGGTGGGCGTGGCCAGCTGAACGTCACTCATGTCGGGGATGCCTGTGGTGGTCTGAGCACTCTGCAAGCGAAAACAGGCTCCCGAGCTCCATTTTTTGGCTGCAACAGCTTCCTGCAACCCTCTGCCAGCAAAAATGAAGCTTGGAAGGGCTGCCCGCGGCCCTCCCGAGCTCCATTTTCACTGGCAGAGGCACCATGGATCAGTCCTTCATTGTTTCCAGGGTGGCTCCGCAGGCTAGATCTAAGCACCTTGCGGGCTGGATCTGGCCAACAGGCCTGGAGTTTGATACCCCTGTTATAAAGCCTTGGGTGCAAATAGAAGCTTTCCTTTCCAAACAAAGCTTTGGGATTATGTTAATTAGATCAAACCAGTGTTATCTCTGCTTCTAGGGTCTCCATCCTAACCCTGGGACCCTGGGACCTAAAGCTCCCATTATCTGTTACGGAAACATTTTTAAAACTAAACACAGTAATTACAGTAACACAATTAATGTCATATCTAATTTAATCCTGCCCAGGTTATTTATCTTCCCAATGAGGAAACAGTTCATTATTCCTTATTTTGATTCTGCTGTAAGCCTTGTGAAAGAAATTTTCAAAAGATTCTTAACAATAACATCATATTCAAAATCAACAGAAGGAATAGAAATGAAAAGAGTCCATATGATGCTATGCAGCCAGTTTAATATCATGGTTAGGGACCCGTGCTAGAAACTGAGAGACAACTCAGCCACAAAGCTGTGTGGGTGACTATGAGGGTTCTGTCATGCCCCTGTCGGAGTCTGAATCTGTGGCAGAAGATGAACTGGAACAAGAACTGACGGCGAGTGAGAGGGCAACTCTATTGGCCTTGGAGTAAACTGAGGAAGGGCAGAGTCAGTCCAGGCAAGGCAGTTTGGAATTAGTAAGGCCTGCAGGCAGGCAGGAGAGACAGAGATCAAACGAGGAGCAAGAACCACCCCCTCCTGAAGCAAGGGCTTGGAGGGTGCAGAGAAGGTGTGATCAGTGCAGATGGAGCAGGCCACGCGCGAGGAGAGTGCCCCACCCAGCTTCACCTGGCACACCTGGGGAATGAAATTTAAGGAGACGCTGTGGGGAGGGGCATTTGTTGGGAACAAACACTGAGTTCCTGAAGTGTTGTGTGCCGACGTTTGAACTTGCCAAGAGTCCTTGCATTCCTTGTTGGCGTTCTGGGCTAATTATCTGGATCTT
>JANHZT010002960.1:109261-121891 GCA_032468215.1 Stegonotus admiraltiensis
GTTTCAAGCCTCCTGACAGCCGATCTGCGCTGCCAGATGGCTTTTACAGATCACGGGGCTGGCGACCCAAAAGGATCGTCCTCAATGACAGCGTTGCCAACCTGGAAGTCCGGTTGGGGATTCCTTTCATGTCCCTGTTAACATGTCCATCAAAGTGGTACCTATCTATATATTGGAAGGAGCTGGAGTGGATGACTGAAGCTTGCCCTGTTCTGCAGCAGCACTTGGATCTTGCAACTCAGGCTTGCTGAATGTCAACCCAGTGTCCTAACCACATGAGCCACTGCACTCTTTTTCCTTCCTGTGAAGTATGTTGATCATGGAACAGACAACAGGCTTTCTCAGCAACAACCATACTTTATGGAATACATTATTCCCACCAGTAAGGATTATATCAACCGTCCTTGGTTCCAGGGAACAAATTTTATAGGTATTGTTCTAGCAAGCTTTAATGATGTTTGAGCAAATGCCAGAGGTAATTTTTCATGCTTGGTCGCACAGTCAGCCAGTGGATTTAGCATTTTTGTCCACCTATCATGTTTTCCTGAAAATAAGACCCTGTCTTATATTTTTTTGAACCTTGAAATAAGCGTTTGGCCTTATTGCCATGCACTCAAAAGTTCGACTGGGCTTATTATCAGGGAATGTCTTATTTTGGGGGAAACAGGGTATCAACTCATTCCCAAGGACCTGGGATAGGCAGATGTTGTTGTTTGATGATGTTAAGGATATTGTTGCAGGAGGCAAATTGTTCCAAGTTAAGCTGCCTTTTGCAATTAACTGATGGTCATTTTGTCAATGCCAATGATTTTCAAGCGGTGCACTAGATGTTTTGGAATTGGACCCAAGGTGCCTATTATTTGTAGTGTTAATATTATAGGTAATCTACAATTACAATAACAATCTGTGACTTATGAAGCTTGGTAATTCAAGTCCTAACCAAGGCCTAAGAATTATTAAGGCAGCATCTGAGGAACCCAGCAGTTCCCAGCAGTTTATTGTTTGGAAAAATTAGGGTGCTCAAGTTTGATAAATTAAAAATTTCCAAATATTGAAAAAGTCCTGTAGGCATTGCTCCAAGGGCTCCCGATTGGTATAACAGCAGATTTCTTTTCTATAGGCATTCAACTTCAATATCCAAATCTGGATATTTCACTTTTTTCTTTCCAGATTGCTTTCCCCCCAATCCTAGCATCATCCAGAATAGCAAAATCAATGAAGCTTTTTAATAACTGTTACATCAGGTAGGTTATGAACAAGGTATGTCTTTTGGATCTTAACATTCCATAAAAACATAACGTACTCATTTTTCTAAAACCTTCTCAACTTCATGATCCTTGTAGTTTTGCTTGCATTGAAATCCAAACCTCTGGAAAAGTTTCTAATGAATTAAATTCGTGAACTCAATAAGGGATCTTGGATTTTCTTGATGTTGTCATTCAAACTTTTCTTCCTTCCTTCTTCTGTCTGTAGAAGTCCCCTGCCCCCTTTGGCTCTTGGCAAATACAGCTGGTCAATATTACTTTTTAGGTGTAGAGCATACTACCATGTAATTATGCTTGTGTTTTCTGATCAGAAAGATCTTGAGTCCAGTCAAATATTCCTGCTGGGTTCAGATGATGATGATGATGATGATGATGATGATGATGATGATTTCTAAGAGCTGTTAAGGTAACATCTATGTTTGTAGCCAATTCTGAGTAATACTAATACTAGTAATAGTAATAGTAGTAGTAATAATAATAATGAAAAGCTTTGCATGGACAGCACTTGAAAAACATTGAAAGAAAATATGATAACAACTTGACACGGGCATGGCTTAAGATCAGGAAAGATCTTGGAAGGTTTAATACTTGCTGCTCAAGATACTTGCTGCTCAAGCACTACAAACTAATGCCATGAAAGCAAAGATACAAAAATCCACTGACAATCCAAACTGCTGACTCTGCATTGACAAAGTTGAAACTGTTTCACATTTAGTATGTGAGTGCAGCGAAATCGCACAGACTGATAACAAAGCTAGACATGACTGAATTGCTAAATTAATCTACTGGTCATTATGTAAAAAATATGACTTACTTGTATCCGAAAAGTCATGGGAACATAAAGTGGAAAAAGTTGTTGAAAATGAGCAGGTGAAGATCTTGTGGGACTTTCAAATACAGATGGATCATCATTTGGAACACAACATGCCAGATATCACAGTTGTTGAAAACCAAAGCGTACAATTTATTGATATTGCTATACCGGGAGATGCCAGAGTTGAAGAAAAAGAACAGGGAAAAATCATGAAATATTGTGACCTGGCCATAGAAACTATGCAACTATGGATGAAACATGTAACAGTGATACTCATTGTCATTGGGGCACTTGGTACCATGTCCAAGAATTTTACAAAACACATCAAGAAATTGCAGCTTCCTGCAATAATGCCAGCGGAACTGCAAAAAACTGTGCTACTTGGAACATCGTATATTTTGAGGAGATACTTGATAGATACCTAGGATGCTGACAGCAACCCGTATCAACCATTAGCACCAGTCAATGGATTTGTGACACATTTTTAAATGTTCAGTTGACTGAGTTTCATGTTTAATGAATAAAAGAGATAATAATGTATTTCTCCGAAAATAAGTCCCTGTCTTATTTTTTTTGTCATCAAAAAAGGCACCAGGTCTTATTTTTGGGGGGGCGGGAATGTTGTCCACTGACTCACCTTACTTGCATGTGTTGCCCCCGGCTGCTTTTTCACTATCAGAGGCCTTCAGGAACTTCATCCTGCAAGGCCAGCAAGGCTTTCTTGAAGGCCTCTGCAGCCGATAACAGAGCTCCGGATCGATCTGGAGCTCTGCTATTGGCTACAGAGGCCTTCAGAAAATCCTTGCCGACTGCAGCAGAAGAAATGGGCTGAGGTATGCGAGGCTGGGCTACAACTGTCTGAAGGTAAGTAGTAGGGCAGCTCCACCCCACTCTATCCCCACCCTAGGTTAATTTTTACCTGTGCACCCTAAAGTTGGTGGGGTCTTAATTGTGGCTTATTTTGGGGGGTAGGGCTTATATTGGGTGCACGTGTAAAAATTAAGCTAGGACTTACTTTCTGAGTAGGACATATTTTCATGGAAACACGGTAATAACAACAACAACAAAAACAGCAACAGCAACAGGAGCCGTGGTAGTACAGTGGACTAAGACACTGTTATTAACATCCGCTGCCTGCAATTACTGCAAGTTCGAGTCCCACCAGGCTCAAGGTCGATTCAGCCTTCCATCCTTTCTAAGGTGGGTAAAATGAGGACCCAGATTGTGGGGGCAACAAGCTGACTTTGTATAGATATACAGAAGTATGAAGGCTATTGCTTAACACATCGCAAGCCGCCCTGAGTCTCCGGTGAAGGGCGGCATATAAATCAAAGCAAAGAAAAAACAAAACAAAAAAACAATAATGTACAAGCACTCTGTTGTTATTATACTGAATTCTTGTTTATCATTAGAATATAGATAGTCTGGTCCTAATACTGCTGAACATATGCATATGTACATAACTGTACATCTCTTGGAATGGAATGTGATGTGAATATCTGCAAAAACGGAAAGACATAAAGATATGAAAAGGCACAGCAGTATGGAAGTGCATTTTTATATCCAGGTAAAACTAGAAATTATTTTTTTTTAAAAAATCATTAAATGTTTTAGCCTGTAGTAAAATGTTCAGCATGGTATTCATGCAAATGTAAAACATGTAAAACACATCAAACTGTAGATCATATCATGACGGGCTGTAAGCTGAAGGCATATACTGGTCCAGTACCTGATTTTTTAAAAAATATAAATGAATAAATGCGCTTCAAGGGCCCAGACATTGGTATTTGAACATAGATCTTTTTAACATTTAGATTTTATTATGTTCTACTAATCTAGATGAAATGTTAATATATATTGCTAGTCCATGTATGATATACCATATGCTAAATAAATAGTAAGAAGAAAACATGGTATTCTATTTGCTATCCTAAATTGAGGAAGAAAACCTTCACTCTGTTTGGGATATGGAATATTTATTCAAACGCGCGCGCGTGCACACACACACACACACACACACAAACAGCCAGAGCACTGGAGCGGAACCTGACAATGACACTTGGCAGAAGAGCATCACATTATCTTGCAGATGCTGCAAAGGCCACGTGGAGCTATTTGTACAGTTCAGCAGAGACCCCTACTGCACAGGAGATACTATCAGCACTAGTGAGGACCTGGCATGGCCCTCACTTGGACTCTGCTGCCCTATTCACCACTTGCCTAACTTCAGACACAATCTTTCAGAGAAAGTAAATCAATTGAACACACTTTTGGTTGGGGGAAAAAAAAAGCCATTATTTTGGTACACGGAAAAATATTCCTTTACGCCAGAGCACTTTTTTTGAGGGAGTGGGGGCGGTGTTTCTGGAAGATTTGCCAAGTGCAGTTGAAAGCATGTATATCACAGGACAGGCTGGTGCCAGAAGAAAATCATTTCAGTGTGTCTTTCCTCCTTCGATAAAATGCAGGCAGTCAGGGTTGAAACAAAAAGCCCCTGCTAAAGTCCTCCACGCTCTGGGACCTGTGTTTCTTCCAGGAACATTTGGGAAGAGGGCCAAGGTAGCAGATTTTGTGTAAGAAGCAAGAGAGCGAATGTATCAGCCCCTTTTCCTTGTCTCCTCGACAGTTATTTTTAAGCGGAATAATTGAGGTGCTTGCCTCACTTAGAGGCATCTTGGAAAAGCCATCTTTAAAGCTTTTGTTGCTGCTTTATGGGGAAATAATAAAGTCTTATGGCAAACAAATGCCTTACAAATGAGCTTACTAATTCATTTGCTCGCCTGCAGTGGTTGGTGCATCACATCTCTCCATAACAGTCCACAAAATATCAAAGACTAATCACTGGCATAACTAAGTCTTTATTATTAAGATCTTGGAGAGGATTCCTTAGTGCGGTATTCAAATTATGGAATGTTTCCCCCCAAAGAGATCTGATTATCCTCCCCACCCACTGCCTTTTAAAACTTCATTCAGAAAACTTTTATTGTTGTTGTTGTTGGCCAAGCATTCTGGGATTATTTTTCTGCTGAGAATTAACATGTAGTGTGTGTATGTATGTATGTGTGTGTGTGTGTGTGTGTGTGTGTGTGTGTGTGTGTATATATATTACTTACCATGTCTACTTGACTTTGTTTCCTTAAAATAAAATATAAAACCTTTGGATGTTATGGCCAGGAATGCCTAGAGAGGCAGGGACACTGTCTTATGGGGTAGAATAAAAAAAATATATAGACAGATGAAAGAAGTCTATTTCCCACATTTTCTGAGGACATGTGTAGTTTATTAGCTAGCTATCAAGACTGAAACTGCCCGTGAGGACAAACTGATTTGTGATATTATTTTGTTGTTCTTTTCAATAAATCAGCGCCTCCAAGTTTTGTACTAGTGGGTCAGCGTTGAGACGATTTTGAATGGCTTAGGTTGCCTGCAGGTTTGAGAAGCATTGATGAAGGTAAACTCGTGCTGTGAAGGTCAAACCCTTTGCCACTCTCTGACTATACAGAGACTGTATCTGGCACGAGAAGCCACCAATGATATAACAGCCCTCTGCCAAACATGAAGAAGAAAGAGACTGCTATCTTTTAGTCTTCGCTTCTGAATGTTTCTTCAAGAGAAGAGTGTATGTGTGTGTCTTGGGAAAGCAACAGTAGAGAGTGATTTTTTTTTTTGAAAAAAAAAAACTATTGGAGCGGTTTTAAAAAAAAGAATGCCTTTTTTCCCCTAAGCCTCCCTCCCTCCTTCCCATTGCTAATTTATCTCCGTATCAAAAGCTTTGTAAAACTGCCCGCACGCATGAGTGACAGAAGGCAACATTTGCATGGAAAGGTCAAAGGCCTCTTATAGATAAACGGCTTGATACACAACCCTGCCACTTAAAATTAAAGGAAATTATAAAGCACCTTTTTCTTGGTTAAAACAGAAAGAAAGAGAGAGAGAGAGAGAGAGAGAAATCAATAGCATCCAGCTTTTTCAAACATAAAATGAAAAATGAAAAAATAAGAGATCAGTTTCTGGGGTGCTTTAGCACTCTGTGTTGTATGCATTTCTTTTTATTAATATCATTTATTAGCGTGGGCAAGCTATTTTTAAAATTTTTATTTGATAGTTTGTTGCATATAAAAGACAGTGTAAAACTCTCCTGGCAAACAGTTGTTTACAGTGTGCTTTTCAGTACAAAGCTGTTTTAAAGCTCAATTGTGCATTTTGCAGATAAAGTAGGAAAACTAACTGAAGGCTGTATTGTAAGCAGTGGTTGCCGTGGAAACCCCAGTTTCAAGAGCTGGTTCTCCATTACCACTTAATTTAGGCTTCCTAATTGCATTCCACTAAATCGGTAGCGACAATATCTGCAGACCAAAACTGCATGCCCAGTCTAGCGCAAACCTCTTTGAAACAAGCTTTTTGAAAGCCAGGAGCTATAAAAACTCAGCATGACATGGAGCATATGAGAAACCTGTAGTTCAGATGTATTGCGGCTGGCTTTCTCATCCTTCCTAACTTCAGTGGGCTCCACACCAATCTATTAGTTCAGTCTACCTTAAAGATCATAAAGCTCTGCCAAGTGAAAACTCATCTGTCCACCAACACGTTGGTGCAAGAGGGATTTAATTGTCCTCCCAACCCGGTATCAGCTCCATCTGATTTTCCTACATGCCAGTAGGTAGCCTACCCAGCACAGAGGCTCCCTTTGCCTTGAACTGTCCTTGCTCTCCAGCACAAGGAGAACAATACGTGTTCAGTCTCAATTATTTGCCACTGTTCAGCTGTGTAGCAAGCCAGACCGCCCATCTGTGGCCTGAAGAGAGCCTTGTCAGTACCACTAGACATAAAAGCATTCCAATTATCGGCCACACAGCTTTAATAGAGGAGGCAACTAATATGATAGTGTAAGTGATTCTGCCAGTGAGAAGCTCTCCGTCACTGTCAGATTAACACTTCAGTTAAACTCCTGTAAATCAGTCACATTATGCAGTTGCTGGAGGAATAAACACACAGCCCCATTATGCTCAAAATTCCAGAGGGCGATCCCCTCGAATAGGAGTTACACTGGATGTTCCATTCATCTGCATTTCCTGTCATGTTTATTATTCTGCAATTACTAATGTGGGCATTGTTGGCAAGATTTAAGTTGCCTCTGATTAGGTTCCAAAAGAGATGCACAAATGGGTCCTGGAATCTTTTAGGGACTTAAATGCCATGGATTCCAGGCTCCATGTGGATGTCCCAAGTCATTTCATTGGAACTGCTTCTGAGTAAATAGGCTGGATGAGGGAGAAGAGTTACCAGATTGAGCAAGGATCAGATGCAGAAACTGTCTCATATTTTCACATGCAAATGTGTACACACTCACCCATACGTGCACGACTGGTTAGTAAAGTTTCTGACAGGCAATTGAACTAAACACACACTGTGGCATATCCCTGTAAAGCTTTAAAAAACTGAAAGCATCAATCTTTTTGTAAATTCTGTGCACTTCCTACCTAATCCAAGGCTCGAACCACATTCTGCCATTATGCATCAGTTATGCATATGATGTGCTAACATCTAGCAAATCACTACTTTTTCAGCATGTCACTTTAATTCACTCCCATCAAAGTTTACAAAACAGTTTCCAAATTATTCAAGCCTTTGATTAGTGTCCTTTTGTGTGCTCAGCTGATTTCTCTTTCTCTGCATGCATCTCTTATGAGAGGGTAAAGTGTGGACTTGAAGATAGGCTGCAGCAGGCATCCCATGTCCACTTTCACTCAAAGTCTATAGTCTCTGTCCTCATGTTATGGCATATCACAGCACTAGTTATCATGTGTGCAGGACTATGATTAAGTCTGGCACTAAACCTAAATACACAGTCCCAAAAGAAAAACGGAGACAACTCCATCCATGCACTGATGTATTTGTAGACTATCCATTTCAATAAATATTGATTGTATGTCCATCAGAGAAAATGGCTTATAGTTCCAGTAGAGAATCTGATGAACCCCTATAATTCTTTGGTGCATTTTTTCAACTTCTAGAAGAAGAACTCTTAACTGTGTACTGTTTTCCTGTTTTATGCTATTGGAACTCTCCCTTTATTGAATTTTGGACTGTGGTTTCCCAGAGGATAATAATGAAGAGTCTTGCACCAGCTAAAGATGAATAATAAAATGTTAACTTTTAAGGTGCCACAACTTTCTAGGTACAATATCTGTTACACTAAAGACCCTATGTAGCTCCAGATCTAGCTACAAAAGGGAATGTGTAGTTTTGTAATCACCTGCCTATCTACTCAGATCAAGGAAGTAGGGTGAATGCCTAGATCCTTTTCAAATTGCCCCTTTGAAAGTGGGATACTAGCACTTTCTCCCAGCAGAGATTCAGCTAGCATCATCCTTCCTTTAGCAAAAAGGTAACAACCCATATTTTCCATTGGTAGAGATGGCATTTATGACTGATGTGGGTTCATGGGGAAATACCATTCATATTTTGTGGATTTTTATCCTTTTATATTTTGTTATTTTTATGTACATATGTTGTATGTATAAATGTTTTGTGTTATTTTATATTGAGAATGTGAGCTGCTAGAGCATTCATGAATGGATGACATATAAGTAAGGTAAATAAATTAATAGTCTATTCACTGAGTAGTTTTAACTCTGACACTATCTATCCAGGGCTGAAGATTTTTCTCTCATGTGTTCTTTGAATGTTGAACAAGAAATACCAGTGTTTTGAGTTGCTCATGCAAAGCTTCCTATTTTTTCACTCTGTTTTACACCTGCCCCCTCCCCCCTTGTAGTTGCTCCCTTATTGGTAATTTCCTCAAAGTTTATTCAGCTCTCAGGTGAATGTGAAGATGTCCAGATTCAAGACCCTTTTCAACCACAGAAATTCACTGGGTGAATTGGGATAGTCTCTTTCTGTCAGTTAACTCTCTTAGAAGTGTTGTCAGGGGTTGAATTCAACCTATTCGGACCAGTTTGGGCGAGCCGGTTGCTCCGATGATCAGCTGAGAACGAACCGGTTTGCTCCAATGATCATGTGGGCCTGCCCACCTGCCTGCCCCTGCACTATACTGACCTTTATTTTCTTTTTTTGAAGCCCATCTGATAGGCATGGCAGAGCGGATTGCTATGCCTCAACTGTTTTACTCACCGGGGCTGCAGTCAATGGTACGTTTTAGACTGGTTTGGAAATGAACTGTGTGTGCTCGAAGCACACGCTCAGCAAACCGGTGGTTACATCGGTTGAATCCCACCTCTGAGTGTTGTCCATCACAAAAATGGAAACTATGAATGCCACTTATGAATTTCTAAAGTGAAGGTAGAACATAAATTTAATAGATAAATAAAATAGTAGATATGTTCCAAGTAAAAGAAAATTCAATTAAAAGTTGAAAGAAACCCAGCTTTGATTTTGAACAAATCAATAATTGGGGAACAATGCTTTTCTTTGGGTGAAATATGCTCTAAGACCATCAGCTGATATTTATTTCATTTTAAATTGCCTGTTTACAACATAACCCCAAGGAAGAAAAACTCAGAAAAGGAAAATTCTGTGAAGTATTTTTAAGGACACCTCCCCCTCCACACACCAAGAGTTAGACATCCTCTCCAGTGGTGGGTTGCCCCCGGTTCGGACCAGTTCACAAGAACTGGTAGTAAAACCAGCGGGAGGCTCCACCCACTGACCCTGACGTCATCATAGGTGATCTGTGCATGTGCAGAAGAGCACACGCGCATGCGGGTGTGATGCAAACTGGTAGTAAAGGTAAGTAGAACCCACCCCTGATCCTCTCCCTTTTTGCTTTTGTTCCTTTCCAAGTACTATCCTTGAAAAAAAGGTGATTCCTTGTTATTGTTGTTAACTTTCAGTAGAAATTTTGTAAATTAAAATCAAAGATGATTTTAACTTAACATACAGTTAAGTCATCAGCTTCATTCACATGCATTTTCAAGCATTGTCACATAGGAAAAAAGCACCCCCAATCAACTGAAACCTAGTGTGTAATGTTTTCCATTCCCCCCATCCTTCTAATGTATGGTGCTACTTACATTAGTAAATCATCTTTAATTCCTTAATGCACATAGACAATGTTTATGTTTACTATAACCTCTGAGTAGCCTCTGGTTTGCTCTCTGTTAGGGATTCAGTATAGCAATTTATAATGTGTTAAGTGACCACAGATACTGTAAATCCAAATATTAGGAAATTCAAATCAGGAAATCTAAGGTTTTCAATGTAGCATTTTTACCCACTGCATTTATTCAATACATAGGGCAAACAAGATTGATGTTACTGATAAAAAAGTTAAAATTGATTAGTCCCTGGAAATAACTTGGGTACAGAGAGAAGATTCCTAAACCAATGCATATAGTAAGCTGCCCGGAGCCATTTGAAATTGGCAGCATCTAAATCTGTAAATAAAATGCAATAAATAAAATTCCAAATAAAATAAAATAGCTTCTTACATTTTGGTTCTTGATAATGGTTAAATTATACAGTGAAAGGCTCAAAAAGTGCAAATCTTCCTTCACTTTTTTGCTCAAGGCTGCCAGAGGCAATACTGCTGTTTAGTTATCGATGCAGAATGCTGACAGCCTTGGGGAAGGCTGATGTACATGTTAATCACATTCACACAATAATGTCAGGTCTAGAGTAGCCTCCAGTCCGGCTGATGGCCCTCTGGGATGTATGTGATATCGAACCTCTTTTGAAATTTGGGCAGCAAACTGTTGAACAAGCTCAACACACTTTTTGACCAATTTGGGTGATAAATGAATAAAATGGATTTACAGAGATTGAAGAGAGGGGAATGGGCTGAAAATTCTGTCTATAGACTATCTCTAGAGATGACCACCAATCCCTTCATGAACCAAACAACACCCCAAAAGGTAGCTCATACTGTAAGCCCCTAAAAGTAACTTGTTCCTGCCTGAACTGAAATTTGGGAATGGTACAGCTCATGAAATTTTCTGCTTTTTAAGAAAAAGGGTTAGCTGGAAAAGATGCTACTAGGCACCTACTGATTCTTCTTTTGCCACTGTGGACTAATATGGCTCTCCTTCTACAACAGAACAACTAGGATAAATGAACTACAGTTGAACATTTTTCTGAAATAATGTGCCGAGAACATTTTAGAAAACTTCTGGGTCTCTTTTTCATGTTCCATGATATCTAGCTACATCTCTCTCAAATGGAGAAGGGCTCTAGATTATTTTCTCAGAAACAATATTTAAGAAGGAAGACCACTAACATGGACTGAAGCAAGAGCATTTGGTAGCAGCTTCTGCTTTTATGTTTTGAGGTGGCAGCTGTTGACACAACTGTGCTGCCAGGTGGTTTTGTGGACCCCTGTCCCATGTTTCATTCTCCCTGTTATCTTGCTTTGTGTAGCACAAAAGGGATTTGTAAGAGGAAGGTCAGCATGGATAATTTCAGAGAGTCTGCAGAATGAATAAGGCACTGATAAATTTCTGGGTGGGGGGTGGGGAGCAGAGCAAATCAGCTCTTCTCTTTTTTATAAACTTATATATGTGGTCTCCTGCCATCAAAGAAATAACCAGAGTGTGAATAGAGCAGTAGGAGGTGTGCAGAGGTGTTGATAACAACTGTCCCTGTTCTCTCATCGATGACAGAGCAGGAGGAAGTGGGGGAGGGAGGCTTAAAAGAAATGAGTCTTCCCCAAAGAAAGCAGAGCCAAAATGGCACAGCTCCTTTCCCCTGAGATCTTGGATAACCTTCCGTGGGAAAGAATGAGCACTTGGCTTGCCATCCACTTGGAGGGAAAGGTGTCAGGGCAGGAGCAGAGCCAGAGACCAATTGTTCTATAGGGTACATTTCTCCCAGAGGCTGGCACTTTTCCCAGTAGATGCTTCAACAGGAATTAGCAAACATGAGCCCTTCCAAGAATTCAGGACAATTAGTATTATCCAGCATATACAGCTCTTCATTCAAGAAATGGAGAAGAGGGGGGGCATGACATGGTTTTAATGTTCAAAGCAGTTATTTCGATTTCATGGGGAATTTTAAATACAAGATTGACCTCCTGAGAATTTGAACTTCTTCAATGGCATTTCATGAAAGAGCTTGCCATTTTGAGGACGATCTTAAGAAATTCATATTTGGATAGGCTTGGGTTGTATTTACAGATTTTATTTATAAATACCTCTCAGTATATCATTACATGTAGTTTAGTTGGAAGAAAGAGTGTTCTTTCTGTAGCACTTAGAACCATTCTTCCAGAGCTCCATAGCTCAGCCCAGTTGTCAAGAGCAGCCTAGTGTGGACTTCAACAGGGCCATAGCTGAGGATTCTGGGAGCTGAAGTCTAGACATGTGAAAAGGGTCAGACTGGAAAGGTTACCCTGGAGTACTATACAAAGAGTGACTGTTAAAGATGACAGTTTTAATTTTGATTCTCTCCTCTTCTTGAGCCTAAAGAACTATTCCAGATGAGTGTTGAGAATCTAATTTTCCTCCTGCTTAAGTGGTCAAACCTGAAGAAAAATGTTGGTAGTCAATTAATTGTCATTGGGAAGAATGGAGATAAATTAAGCTATTTGAGATGATT
>JANHZT010002960.1:137366-150126 GCA_032468215.1 Stegonotus admiraltiensis
CTTCTTGTCGTCGTAAGTGCGGGGGAGGTATGTGACTAAGAACTGGTAGCCAGTAACTAGGTGTAGATTTTATGCACAATGAGGCATAAAGTTACTCGGGAGGCAAAGTTACTCATGTCCATGGCAATCCTTAAGCCACACGTGCCTCCTGGGTGGTGCTAAATGAGTAACAAATGGACTGGTAGCCAGACATCCGGGAGGATCTCCTTGCTTCACACACAACCCCACGGTCCTTTTAAGGACCTTTTAAGTACCAAAAAAATAGCAGGAAATAGGAAATGCCTTGAAATGCTGCTGTTAAACAAGTCAGGTCCCTGGAGATGCTAGAGAAGTTCCTCCATCTTCCTCTTCCTCTACATTACGTAATACTTCCCTACCTATGGCTGCTTCTTTAAATGCATAAAAACACACATTTGAGGTGTCCTTGGTGATCTCTGAGCTTGGCTGTTTCTTGCAGGTGTTTCATTATCCAAACTGCATTGGTGATTTTACCTAGTCTGGGTAATGAAACATATCCAAGAAACAACCAAATTCAGAGAGCAGCCATACTGAGCTACAAATATTCTCCTTTATTGAAAGCACTTATTTTTATAAGGAGGGGGGGGGGGGAAGCTGCAGTTTCTTTAAGAAGCTGCTGATGGGTAAATGTAATGCGGTTATGTTGAATCTGCTGTAACTTTCCTTTGATATTTTAGATCCAAATGCATTTCTACAAAGCACAATGCTTGATCTCTCTCCTAGTTAGAAAAGTGGCCCTATTTTGTGGTTTGGTTTCAAAGTGGGTTGCACTCAAGCTTGCAATGAAGTGAAATGTTCCTTTAAAGATCTGCACAACCTCTTAGATTAGTGCCCATTAAAGAAATTAGAGTTCACCTCTCTAATTATAATACACTGAAGAGTTATTTCACTTTTTATCTTCATTTTCTTTTAGGGTGTTAATCCAGCTAAAATTTCCCTAACTAATACACTGAAGCCTAGGTAAACTGCATGAAGAACAGTATCATTAAGGGGCCTACTAAACCTTAGAAATGAACCTGATTTAATATAAAGTTAATTGGCTGAAAATTACCATATATGTCAAATAAATACTGTATTGTAACTATTCCAGTGCAGTATAGGACTTAGAAAATATTATATCCTCAGCTATATATTTGGGAAGGTACTTTTCATATTCATATGGTTTAAAATATATAATAAACAACTATAAATTATTGAATGTATCCATATTCAGATTTAAAATTGACAGAGCAAAATAAAATTGATCACATTAGCATGTTGGTTTATTCTAAGATAATAGTACCAACTCCAGCAAAAATCTACTTGTGCAAGAGTCAGAAATGATTAATCCCACTGTAGACTATAGAAGACACATTTTTGATTGCCTCTGCAGTGGGAAAGTCGGAGTCAATCCTCATCTATTTCTCTGCTTTTTTGGATTTATGGGTCCAAGTATTATTGCTGGGGATAAGCCCAGTTCCTTTCTTGCCTCTGGATGGCATTTTTAGGTCAAAGGACTGAGCCAGAGAGGTGAGAGGCTGGGAGACTCATTTCAGGATCTGCAAATTCGACACCATCTTGGCTCTAGTCAGGGGCGGGTTCTACTTACCTTTACTACTGGTTTGCAACGGGACTGCATGTGCATGCTAGTTTTGCTTGCGCATGAATGCACGAAAGCTTCCTGATGACATCTGGGTTGGTGGGCGGAGCCTCCTGCTGGTTTTACTACGGGTTCTTGCGAACCAGTTCAAACCGGGGGCAAGGTTTTATTATAAAAGCTTTTCCCTAGCCAACTGTTGGAAAGTCTAGCTGTGGTTTTGATACTCAGGTGCTGGACAACTAATGCAGTTATTAACAGTTCTTTCAGTCACTTTCTCTTAAATTGAACTTCTTCTGCATGAAGTAAATTCAGAAAAAGCCACTGAAACTTTTGCCAGGAAGTCTGGAAGGGAGGTCTTAACATATCTGGAGGGTACCAATTTGGATTCCCATTTAGGATTATCCAATTAAAATAACTGTAAAATCAATAAAAATCTTTTGTTTAAATATTCCAAAGACTGTAACAAATACTTCCAGGAAAGTATTGTAGGAAGGTGCGTTACCATAAAACTCTGCAATCTACCTCATTGCTTATAGGAAAATGTAAATAAATAGAAACATAGAAAACTAATGCTTATAATAAAACATAGCTGGAATTGTTGTTGGTATGAATAACAGCTGCCAGTAAGCATGATTATGGGATCAGTTTAGTGTAGTGGTTAGGACATCAAGGTAGAAACCGGGAGATTATGAGTTCTAGTTCTGCCTTAGGCACAAAGACATTTGGGTCACATTGGGCCAGTCAGTCTGTCTCTCAAGCCTGGGAAGAAGATGATGGCAAAGCACTTCTGAGAATGCTGTCAAGAAAACTGCAGGGACTTGACTAGGCCATCACCAGGAGCCCAGACTTGTTCAAAGGCACATGCACACAAAGCACAATTAGGACTAGACTATGAGTCACAAGTTTGGCAAAGCTTCATTTTTGTTAAGATGGGACCTGTGTTGGCTGTTTTATTGTAGAGGTAATATAGCAGTTTTACAAGAATTAATGTGTTTAACATTTAAGTCCTTTTACTTAATTGTTCTTCTCATATTAATAATAGAAAATATCAGTAGTGGAATTCAAATCTTTTTACTACCAGTTCTATGGGTGTGGCTCGGTGGCTGTGGCTTGGTGGGCATGGCAGGGGAAGGATATTGCAAAATCTCCATTCCCATCCCACTCTGTGGCCAGCCAGAGGTGGTATTTGCCGGTTCTCCAAACTACTCAAAATTTCCACTACCGGTTCTCTAGAACCTGTCAAAACCTGCTGAATTTCACTCCTGGAAAATATCCTTTGCATATATGTAATTGTCTTCATACTGTTGTATATGAATGTTCACTTCCTTTATATGTATGCTTTTTATATGTATATGTGCTTTCCCCACTGACAAATAACCATCCTTTAAGTAAAAGTGTGCCTATTTTGAAAGGAATATGAAATTTGTCCTTCAAGTCTATATATCTTGAAGGGCAAACTTCTGCTTAGTAGCATTAATATTACCTCCAAAGCAAGATGGCCACACTTCAAAACAACTTTTTGTGACAGTTATTGTCCTATATCAGATATCTTTTCAACCAAAAAAGTTCTCTAATGGCTGTTATTAGTTACCAGGCTACTTTTTCCTGTAGAGCTTTGGTTTGGAGTTTTATTTCTCCTGGATTGACACTAGTACTTTCTTCTAGCTCATTTCCTTATGATTGACCTAAAGATCCTAGGTTAAGCATTTTCTCTGGTCTTTAGCCTCAGACCTTGTTATTGTTCCACCCAACTAACCTTCTGATACATTAAACTCTAACAAGCGACTTTGAAGGAAAATAACCAGTGATTTCCCTCTATGGTTTCATGGCTTCCTCTTCACAGCTAGCTTGATATTCTTTTCTCCATGCCAGGCTATCCAGTGCTCTGCTTTAGTTTACTGTTTATAATGCTTTCTAATGCTACAACTAGCATAATCTCAGCTGATCTCTGAAGTGAGATCTGTATTTTATTAGAGTTGGGATTGGAAAGGGCTAGTGAAAAGAAAATGTCCTTTTCCCCACATTCCCAGGAGTGGTTTAAGAGTTACCATAATGCTGAATGCAAAAAAGCAAAGAGCATATTGGCTAAAATTAGCTCTAGGTATCCGACATCCATAATTGAAAGAAAAAACAACATGAAGCCCATCACACTGGGATAATTCTTCAGCTCTTTCTCTGTCTCAATTTATGTAACTCATAAGACACCTGCTAAATAAAGAAGAATATTTCATGGCTTGGGGCTACAGTACCAGAAGGGCTGCTTCTTTCTGTATATTACTACACATAGTTTCAAATCAACATAGGAAGCCTTGCTCCAGGTATCTCCCCATACCAAAGTGTGTTCAGCAGTTACCTTCTCAGTTGTTGGCCCAGTCTTTGAAATTCCTTCCTGGAAAAGTGTGCCCTGCACTGATTTTATTGACCTTGCAAAACCATTTTTTTTGGATCCTGCCATTTAATCAATAAATGTGTTGAATTCAAACATGTTGTGGTTTAGAAATGTTAACATGGGGAAATGCCTTTAAAATGTTCACATAGGATTGTAGCCATGAACTGTTAGTGAAAGTAAAATGGGTAGTTTGACATGATTCAAAGGAGAGATGCCTACACCCAAACTTCCTTAGGATCATCAGATTGATGAAACTGTGATCTGTCTTTGACACAGAAATGTTAAGTTGATGAATCACTAGCTATAACATTCTGAATGACCTAGGCCTGATATTTAAAATAAAAATAAATACTGTTTAAATATGACTTAATCTGGTTAATTAATATCTCAAGATACCTCAGCATAGTGTAGCACTGTAGGGGATAAATAGTTGTCCTGTCATCATTAGTTATCCCTATAATGCTTCCAAAAACAGATAGAGCCAATAGTGATAGGAACTCCATGTTTAAGAATATTTTTAGATATATCGTACAGGCAAACACCCATAGATTCTTCAGCACCATCCAACAATTAGAACTCTGTTTATGTAGCAGATTATCTGTGGGAGAAAATACAGCACACTGGATCCTTTCTTGTCAAATAGATGATATATGGGACATTACTGTTTCAAAAATTCTGCTTTACATATAGATACAGGGGGTCCTCGACATATGACCAAAATATAGCTCAAAATTTCTGTTGCTCAGTGAGACATTGTTAAGTGAATTTCCCCCATTTTACAACTTTTCTTGCCACAGCTGTTAAATGAATCATTGCAGTTGTTAAGTTAGTAACGTGGTTGTTAAGTGAATCTGTCCTCCCCAATGACTTTGCTTGTCAGAAGATTGCAAAAGTTGATCAGATGACCCTGGGACACTGCAATGGTTGTAAGTGTGAAAAATGATCCTGTCACTTTTTTCAGTGCTTTTGTAACTTTGAACAGCCACTAAATGAACTGTTGTAAGTTGAGGACTACCTGTACATTCACAGGAGTTTTCCAGTCATAGTCCTATTACAGCATTAAACTGTATGTGTCAGTGATATCTAAAAGCAAAGCTTTTTGTAGTATAAGTGACTGCCAAAATGTCCCGGCTGATTGTGTTACTGTATTTTTTCTCCATCATTGTTTTGGACAGATGGCTTGTTATTATGACTGCCATACTTTTCATAGTTTCTAAATGGGATCTGTTAGATGAGGGCATGAATAGAAGAGGTGGGACACTGTAGTCCATTCAGCACTTTATTTCCAGCCACTATCAGGAGCAAGAGAGAGGCAGGCTGCTGGAGCTCTCTTTTTAAAGAGCCCTGGCAGTCTTGCCGGCCACTGACAGTGGTTTCTTTTTCCTGCTGCTAGATTAGCCAATCAGCGGTGGGCATGCAAATGGGTGCTCTGTATGTCTATACGTAACACCCCTCCCTCCTGTTAGAGCACAACCAATCACATTTGTAATTAGGCAACGTAGTCACGCAGGTAGTTGGGGAGCTTGAGGGCACGACCAGACCTGAACGGTTCACTTGTTCCAGCGGTGGCGACCTGTGCAGTCAGGCCTGCTGCCGCTCCTGAGTCTTTGGAAGGAACCTCCTGGAACACTCCCATGGGCGTGCAGGACTCCGCCCTGGCCTCTCCTTTGGTTCCTGGATCTCGTCGCTGGACTCCTAGTTCCTCAGATAAGTGGTCACAGCCCTCCCTCGGGTTTGAGTCTAGGGTCTCTGTGTTGTTTGGAGCTAAGGACAGTTTTTTATTATACAGGTTTCTGCTTGCTGTTTTGTATGCTCCTTGGGGAGGAGGCTCTCTTAGTGGCCTCCTGGGATTCTGGTCTTGTTGGATGGTGGAATTTTTGGGTTGCCTTAAGCAGGTCTCCTCTAGTCTATTTTGGAATTGGTAAATATGCCTCCTCCATACCCTGCCATCCTCAAGTTCCACCTGGTATGACTTTGGCCCCGTTATAATTACTACCCTTGCTTGTACCCATGTGGGGTAGCCTGTGTAATTATGGGCAAACACCCTTCTTCGAACCCCCTGAGTTGTCGGGTTGAATTCAGGGGTATCTCTGGGTGGTAATGGGGTTCAACCGGTCCAATGATGACCTTAGTCTCTGGCCCATTAATAGCTTGGCTGAACTTTTATTAGTGGTTGCGCTGGGGGTGATATGTTGGGTTAAGAGGAATTTGTTGATCTTTTCCTGCCAGTTACCGAGGCCCATTCTGGTGAGTGTTTCTTTGGTCAGTCTCACCATTTGTTCTGCCTGACCATTACTAGCCAGATTAAATGGGGCAACCAGGGCATGTCTGATTCCTTGCTCTGCTAGGAATGACTCAATTATTTTTGCAGTTAACTGTGGCCCATTGTCAGAGACAAGGATGTCCGGTAACCCATGGGTTGCAAACAATTTTCTTAATGCCCTTATCCTTGCTTCTGTGGTCAGAAGACATAGGTTTTCCTGTATACTTGTTGAGGTTTCCATTGAAAACGTCCCCAAACTTTGCCAACAGTTGACAACCTCCAGGCAATGGGGTTGTTTAAAATCATTGTCTCTTTGGCTTACCCTTCTTTCTGAGTATATTTGATTCACTGCCTCTTCCTCCTCCCAGTCTTCATCATTCTTGGGGACCTCAGTGGCCCAATCAGGCTCCCGTTGGGTGCTGTCTTTCAGGTGTCAGCGGCGGACTTATCAGATGCTTCTGCAGCTCTGGCTTCCTTGACCACATCTTTGAAGGTGGCTTCCCTCCGAATCAGCAGTTTCTTCTGTAGGGTCAGGTCCCTCATCCCCAAGATGAGTCTATCTTTCATCATCTCCTCTGGATTGACAAATTTGCACTTGGTTGCAATTTCTTGCAATTTGGCCACAAAATCGCTGATGGTCTCACCCTCTCTTTGCCACTGGTGGTAAAATTCATTTCAGCTCACCATTGGCATTGCTGTTGGGGCATAATGGTCCCTTAGGATATTCTGCAGCATGGACCAGGTCATTGATACAATGTCTGCTGGTGATACGAGGGTCTGAGTCATCTTGTAAATTTTTGGACTGCAGTAGATGAGGAAGAAGGCTCTTTTTCTGTTGTCTGGGAGGTTTTGGTAGTTGTTGGCTTCCAGGAACATTCGGAATCATCCCATATGCCTCCTGATATAGTCAGCTCTGACCATCGATGACTATTGGGGGTGAATCACTGGCCCCCACAGACGGGGCACACAATCTGGGAGTCCTCCTGGATGCCCGGCTGTCCTTGGAAGACCATGTGGCAGCTGTGGCCAGGGGGGCCTTTTATCAGGTACGCCTGATTCGCCAGTTGCGGCCCTATCTGGATCAGGATGCCTTACACACAGTCACTCAGGCCCTTGTCATTTCCCGCCTGGACTACTGTAATGCTCTGTACATGGGGCTCCCCTTGAAGAGCACCCAGAGGCTCCAGCTAGTCCAGAATGCGGCTGCATGGGTGGTTTTGGGAGCGGCATGGCACTCCCATGTGACACCTCTCCTGCGCGAGCTGCACTGGTTGCGGGTGGTCTTCCGGGTGCGATTCAAGGTATTGGTTACCACCTTTAGAGTGCTCCATGGCTTAGGGCCTGGATATCTACGGGACCGTCTTCTGCCCCCAACAGCCTCCCACAGACCTGTACGCTCCCACAGAGAGGGGCTCCTCGGGGTGCTGTCAGCCAGACAGTGTCGGCTGTTGACCCCCAGGGGGAGGGCATTCTCTGTGGGAGCTCCAACTCTTTGGAATGAGTTGCCCCTGGAGATAAGGTGAATCCTGGACCTGCACTCCTTTCGCCGTGCATTGAAGACCCTCTTTTTTCAAAAAGCCGGGCTGGCCTAAGTTCAATTGTGTTTTAATTGGGATTTTAAATTGGGTTTTTACATTGTCTGTCCAAATTATTATTTAATTATTTAAATTGTTTTTTTAACTTTTGTAATGTTTGTGTTTTATGTTCTTGGCTCTTCACCGCCCTGAGTCCTTGAGGAGAAGGGCGGTATATAAATTGAAATAATAAATAAATAAATACAAATAAATATAGGTGTGCCATTCCTCCATCTGTGGGTCATAGATAATCAGTGCAGCAGAGGTTTGGCTGGTCATCATTTTTTTCCCCGGACAAGAGCGTTCCTTCCTAGAAGATAGCCGCAGATGCTATGAGGTGAAGGTCAATTCCCTTTGTCCCCTTTTCTTGTCCTCTTCAAAATCCCACCTTCGTCACCAGTGTTAGTATGGGGCACAAATAGAAGAAGTGGGATGCCGTAGTCCATTCAGCACTTTATTTCCAGACGCTATCAGGAGCAAGAGAGAGGCAGGCTGCCGGAGCTCTCTTTTTAAAGAGCCCTGGCAGTTTTGCTGGCCACTGACAGCGGATTATTTTTCCCGCCACTAGATTAGCCAATGGGTGCTGCATACATCTATATGTAACAGGATCATCGTCACCCCCGTTTTTCTCTCCTCCCCCCCCCATTGGCATTTTTAGGATGCACCTCATTTTAATTCTAAAACCGTTACTTGGCCCTTACTTTCCAAATGCTCTGTATCCAAGTTAAATTCCAGGACTCTAGCAGCTTGAGGATAGTAAACATGGTGCCACCCCTAAACATAATTTTTGATTCTAAATAGAAAGCCTTCCTTTATGAGGATGTTCAGTTCACAGCTGGAGCAGTGTAATTTTTACACAGGTCCCAGCAATCAATAAAAAAAGCTACAGGAAGAATGATTTATCTTGTTGGTTACAGAGACTGTCACCGAGAGAAATTGTAAAAGATCAATTTACACAACCCGGTGTGAGAATGTTATTGATATAACATGGCCGATCAGTTTCTGGTTGTCTGTGGGCAGTCACTGAAAACGGGACTCTGCCCTCTGATAGGGCCAGTGACCAAGATCTTAATAGACTTGGTGGTCCATAAAATGGATAAGAAGCCAATGGAGGAAGACATTGTCAAAGGCCCTTGCTAAGCTAACTGGCCAGCAGCAGAAAGGATTGGCTGAATGCCGATCGCTTAGTTAAGCAATGTCAGGCTGTTCCCCCCCGCCCCGCCTTTATTTTCCCTTTCCTCCCACTGTGAGAACAGTTCACTTGGAGACTTGCTGCCTTAATTACAAAGAGCCCTTTTAAATACAGGTCACAGGAGTTGGCTCACTTGAAAGGAAATAAGGAAACAAGCTACCTTCCTGAAAAAAAAAAAACTTCCACTTCTCAAATTAGTTAAATGAAGCTTATCAGCAGTAGTTAGTTGATCCTTTGACAGTATGTTAATTGCAGTTCTTACGTTAACTATACTATAAAGACTTGGTGTATGATTTTTTTTCAAAAAAATAAAGATACGTGTGTGTGCATATTTGTCTGTGTGCATAATGTAAAACCTGAGGTTGGCAGTTGTCAATATTTAGATATGAGACTTATGTTTATGAAAGGAACACTTTCATGTGGTTGATTTATGTATGTACATTTCATTTAAAATTTGGGCAAACCTCATGTGGGGATATATTTTTATTTGTTTGATGGTTATATGTTATATATCCTATCCTTACTCCAGGAACTCCAAAATGGTTTAAATGGGGGTGTCTGCCTTTGTGGCAATTTGGACACAGAGAGATCGGCTAAAGTTACTTTTAGTCTTCTGAAAGTAGACTTGAACTTCAGTTTCCACCTATAACCATGATTTCCTTGCCTTTGAGGAACATTAAAAACAAAAGGAAGTGAGTGTCTTCTTCATCCTTGCTTTTCTTCTCATCACGTCAGATTTATGTGAGGGACAAATGACTCACTGTCAAATCCACTGCTTGAAACCCAGTGGAAGGTGCCATGGATCCTTGGTTTTTAGAAAGAAGGAGGTTTACAGAAATGTCAAAGCCGGGGGTAGGTATGCTCCCCAATGGGAAGACACCTAATCTCTCAGTTCCTAATCCAGTGTAACATTCAAATTTTTTTTCTGGCAAAAAAGCTAAGTTTTTCAAGGTAGTGAGAAGTTTCACATATTAAGGGAGCATTAGGATGCTTAATGTGGAAGAGACCAAAAGTCCTAAGACTAGCCTCCCCTGTCCTTCTTCTTCTAATGTAGCTGCCAGACAAAATATGGAACAACTTCTTCCATGTTTTGATTATATATGGTGGAACCATTGGCTGAAGGGGAAGTCCCACCAGGGGGAATATAGAGACATTTTAACTTAGAGTCCATTCATGGGGAAAACATCTGTGATCAAATCCTTAGGTCTATGTATACCATTTCCAAAGGGAAGGCAAACAGTATTGCAAGATTCTTGTGATATAGGCATCAACAATAAAATATCTGTTTGGGCCTACCCACGTGTGGTTCTGGTTGCTTGCATACAATATTGTATGCAGATTGTTCTATCATTTGGCCTTGACAAACTTGTAATTAATAATGTTTTAATTCTAAACAAGCCAACTTACAAAACCCACATGTATTTCAAGAGAACTTAAGCCTGGTAAATTACGATGTACATTAATGCTAAATTGTGATTAATCTAGAAGAGAAGGTGGCATTTTGGAGTGAGCAATGGGAGGGAGGTGTGTTTGTAAACCTGAAGTTAACCTCAATCTTGTCAGGAAAAACCATGCCTTCTTGTCATCCATATGCAGCCACTGTTTCCACAGCATTATTCCCTGTCTAAGTAAAAGGCTGGTTGTACTAGCTTCGCCTTGTGCATTCATTGGTACATGACAAATGAAGCTTTAAAATTAATAGTTTACAGATACAGAAGCTCAGCTAGATTGCTTTATTTACCAACTTTCATTTCTTCAGCATTACTGCAGAAAAGAGAAACTCAGTCACAATTAAAAATCCCACAGAGGTAATTTCTGCCTTGGTTGAAGTTATTATTCTATGTTAAAGCTAACACTATAAGGATTCAGGAGAACATTAAGAGGAAAAAAGTAATGTTGTCATGTGTTTAACCTGTTAATTATAGTAATCTACACTACACTGTAAGTATTTTAACCTGCAATGAGTAACAGGGGGTTGAGGAAATGAGCAGACTATAGCAAATGGTGTGTGTATGTATGTGTGTGTGTGTGTGTGTGTGAAACCTGTGCTGTGTGCTTCCTATTTGTTTATTTTCACATTTCTACATGCAGTGCTATCTACTGGGCTTTACACTTTTACTGTCAAGAAATGTTTTGATTTCTTTTCTTCTAATTTTCTTAAAAAGATTTCAATAGTTCATATGTTTGAATTCATATTGTACATTTTAGAGGAAATAGCAGAATTATTTGTACATTCCACACTGAGGTAGATATTTATTGTTGGTAATGCAATGTCTGCCTTTTTCTCCCACTTTCACAAAAAAGAAAAAAAAATGAGAAAATTAAAATTCACAATAATATTATCTGCCAAACATGCCCAGCCCAGGAATGAAACCACTCTTTTGGGTGATCTGCTTGTGAACCAAATGATAAGCCTCTCACACACAGACTTCAGCCCTCATGCAGATCACATGCCCAACTCATGCTCCATCAATGATGTCCATTTACTGAGAGGTTTATATTTGCCCATTATGGATTTTGCTAGATGTTATTATGTCTTTTCTTACTACGGACCATGGCATTTGAGAGACACTTTGAAAAGCCAGCAATAGTCTTGAATATCTGTTTCTGCCTGTGGTCTTTCAGCTTGTGGTTTTGCTCCTTCACCTCAGCAAAGATTTTGTAAAAATGTACTTACCAATTCCCTTGTAGTTCTTTTGTGGTTATTTTTGATAGGAATGGATGGCTCCACATCAATGTTATATTTGCACATGACACACAGATCTGGTCTATTCCATTATCAAATATAATGAGAACATAATTAATTTATTTTTTGAAAAACTGCATTCTTTTTTCATTGTTTGTAAATCACATTTGTTCCCCCTCCCCAAAAATCTATAGTTTTGTAGATTTTACTGTAAAAGGCATTTTCCATGTGCCATTATATACATTTTGATGCATTTAAGTTGAAAACCAAAGGCAATTTGATAACGACTTTACCACCTGCTTATTAAGTCTGAAAAATATGAATAGGATTTAATATAAACCTCCAGAGATGACTGCCATCATATTTCATCTTGGTGGTCATTTTCATTTTACATCTGTGCAATGTTAAAATAATACGCAACCCAAGTCTCTGATCACTCCATTTGAAAACCTCCTGTAGAAAAATCTCTAGAAATATTTGTGGTGATAAATGAGAAGAAGAGAGCCGTCCTAGGAACATGCAAAGGCCAGGATCCAAATTTCAGCAGAAAAGCCACTAACCACCAGAGATGTCTCAGTGGCTTTAAGTGTCCATTGTTGTGGTCAACAGCTCACTTGCTTTGCTTCTCTACAAGCATAGACAAATAATAGGACCAAGCAGCAATAGCAGCTGTTAATGCATAAAAATGGGCAACCTTTTTATGATTGGGGCCAAACTAACCTTTTGTGTTTTCCAAAGATTGCACGGGGCATGGTTGGCAATTTCTGGGCATCACCAGAAATAAGAGACAGGGAAATTCTTCCTACTTCTATTTTTTAAATGGTACAAAATGTTACTTTTAACCACATCACATCATCTAGACTGACTAGAACACTTTCCTTGAACACATTGGTATTTCTAACATGGGAAAAGAATCTTCATAGTTGCCTTTTTGAAATGAGGAAATAGGAGAATAATAATAATAATAATAATAATAATAATAATGATGTTAATCTTTGGTGAGATTCACAGCCTTTGAGGCTGGTTAATAGCTCAGCAGCTTGAGTCCTAACCAAGGAC
>JANHZT010002961.1:13138-23970 GCA_032468215.1 Stegonotus admiraltiensis
CTGTTGTCTTATTTTGGCTGTGCACCGCCCTGAGTCCTTCGGGAGAAGGGCGGTATATAAATAAAATTATTCTGATTATTCTGATTCTAACGTAAAAACTGTGCAAACACAATTGCCCTGTTTTGCTGTCAGCAATGTGAGAGCTTTGCACGCTGAAAAAACAAACTTTGCAGCAGCTAGTGTTACCTTGGCTAGTGTTACCTTTATCTGCCAGTATAAATTCAGCATAACATTCTTCAGCCTGTCCTGAAAAAAATACAGTATTTTTATAATACTGAATAATTTGGAGTTTACTGTAATTTTTTTTGTAGTCCTGCACTGTTTGATGTTGATTCTATATAATTTAAAAATATGCTAACTTAGGAGGAAGCTAATTAGCATCGAGTAGATAGATGGGTATGTTTATTCCTTTCCACGCTATAGATTTTTTCTCCCTATCCTCTATCAAGAATCTGTGGATTGATGTGAAGCTCCAGAATCTGCTCAAGCACAAATTACAGACAGCACTTTCCTAACCAAGGACCTTCAGGTCTCCCAGTTTGATTGCCTGAAGACCAATATTTCTCTGCATTCCTATTATTCGCTTTTCTCTATTATTCTTCAGTCATGACTTCCAACATGTTCTTGACCTGTTTCTTGATTCTCTGCTGGTCCTGAGAACTGCCTAAGGCAGCAACCTCATAGTTCCCGGCTCATTCCTTTTCTGCCTAAGGCCTATCGCCGACAAGCTGATTTTCTGGCCGTTTTGCTAACTAAATCATCTACTCCAAAAGACGTGTCTATCGTCTTATCATTTTCGTAGGAGTTTAGGGGAAAGGCTTTTGTTCCCTGTCACTCAGTTAAGAGATATGAGCATAGACCATTTTTTGTTTGCCTTCTGGTGCATAGGAAACCATATTATCAAGGTATCAGTGGATAAGCAGTATGTCTATTCATTCTATTAGTTGACCCATTGTCCTCCTAAAGGAAGGCTCTGTGTACTGTGCATTGTAATGGCTGCACATGAGTCACAGTGGGAAGATCTGGTATTATAGATGTGCTAATTAGCAGATTCTCTTTTTAAGTAGCTTCTGTGCTTGTTGTAATCCAATAAATTATGGCTCATTTTCTTTTCTTTATCAAAAAATGTAGTAATCAATTTAAATAATTAAGGTTCCAAGAATCTTTGAAAGGGAAGGCAGAAGCCCGACATCCTATCCCTGCCCAATATCTATTGCTGCAGAGCACATACAGATGTTTCCATTTGTTTTGTTACTTGTAGCTAAATGTATGTTATGGGGTCTATTAAAAGTGCAGGGTGGACCTGCTTTGAAAGAACAAGGCACAGGTGTTCTTTTTAAATCCCCATCCCACGTTTGGTTCAACAACAGGTTTTCCTTTAGCAGCTTGTTGTTATGGCTGCAAATAATTAACAGCTATGAAATAAACGTGATAAACAATCCCAGAGATTTTATGAATTGAAGGCAGCAAGGTAAGTGAAGAAAAGAAAGACGCCCAACTTATATAATAAAGAAATAATGATTTATACAGAGGAATCCTCCTTGCTTTGCATATTACAAAACATTTTATTAAGCACATTGTTCATAAACCAACTTGATCGTTCTTAAGAACGTGTGAAATTTAGGCATTATAGCAAAAACACTTAGACTTATATACAGCTTCACAGTGCTTTATAGCCCTCTCTAAGCGGTTTACAGAGTCAGCCTATTGCCCCCAACAATCCGGGTCCTCATTTTAACGGTCTTGGAAGGATGGAAGGCTGAGTCCACCTGGAGCCTGGTGAGATTTGAACTGCTTGCCAAATTGCAGGCAGCTGGCAGTCAACAGAAGTAGCCTGCAGTACTGCATTCTAACCACTACGCCACCAGAGCTCCACTTAAATGGATAGCTTGCTCTAAAAGCTGGCTTGGGACTAGTGAAGTTGAAGTGAAGTTATTGTTACTGTTACTGTTATTGAGGAGAGATGCTCGAGGGCGCCAGGTGCTGTTTCTTATTGGATAGTTGTTGTTTTTAATTTTTTTACATGTTTGTATTAATATTGATGAAAGCTGCCCAGGGTTATGGTTTATAAGATGAATGACCATATCAGTTCTCTGAAATAAACAAGTGAGATACATTTGATAGGCTTCATTAGTCTCTTGAGTGTCCTAAAACAGAAAATCCTTTTCTGAGAGGACAAAGTCAGTTTTATACCAGGAAAACAACATCTTTTAATCTACCAAAGTGTTTTTAACATGATAGATTTACATAGGCCACAAAAAAAATGGAGCACTTCTTTTTTTCCCTTTCTTCCTGCTACTGTATATTTAACTTTGGCTATAAATTCTCCATTCTCTTAAATGGACTGTCTACCTGTCTAGCAGAAGTGAGATCTGGTTCACAAATGCCTATCCAAGGTTCATTGAATAAACCACAATTTATTCTTTAGCACAATATGCCAATATGCACAATATCCAGTGTTTGGCTACTCCAAATGTAGCTATCAGTCCTTCAAAGTAGAACAGACTGGGAATCCAATGTCATGTAGGTCAGTATAACTTTTATTGTAAAGTTATAGTAACAGAATCTTACAAGTTTGAATGTGCTTCCCCTTAGCTTCTTTTTATCTTTCTGACAACTAGGAGAGGCTTGTCTGATTCATTTACTCACCTTACATTCCTGCCCATTTCTCTTCTGTCTAGCAAGAGCAATAGCACTTAGACTTATATACCGCTTCACAGTGCTTTACAGCCCTCTCTAAGCGGTTTACAGAGTCAGCATGTTGCCCCCAACAATCTGGGTCCTCATTTTACCAACCTTGGAATGATGGAAGGCTGAGTCAACCTTGAGCCAGTGAGATTCGAACTGCCAAACTTCTGGCAGCCAGCAATCATCAGAAGTAGCCTGCAATACTGCATTCTAACCACTGCACCACCACGGCTCTAATAGTTGTCTTAGTAGTGGCTCTTCCATCTATTCCTCAAGCAATAGCTGAACCCCCATTTGTGGTATCACCTGTCTGGCAATTTCCTTTTTTATAGTATTTATTTGTTGGCAAAATCCTTCAGCATAGGCAAGCTTCCTGGCAAGAGTAGAGAAGTAGTTTGTCATTATCTTCTTCCATATTTTTTTAAACATCCATTCTAGCCCAGGGACCTGAAATTTCTTGATGATCTCTCATGGAATACTACTCAGAGCCACCCATTTAAATTCAGTTTCAGATCTTTCTGAAACTGAATCTTTCTGAAACTTTCAGATCTTTCTGAAACTGACCTTCAGTTTCAGGCATATAAATTGAATTAATAAATAATAATAAATCTGATTAATGAACAGAGGCAGCACCAGCTATAGTAATGGGAGATCTGCAGGGGGAGCACAATAATTTGTCTTTGTGTTTTTCTTTGATGTTTCAGCAGCTCTTGATGTCATTGAGCAAGGCCTGCAATTGATATCATTGAGCAAGGAAGTTTGTGTGACTTTGTTGTGGTTCCACTTCTTATCTTGATGTCTATTTGGAGGAAAGTATTGGGGAGTTATTGCTCTACCTGAAGTTGTTCTATACAATTATCAGAAGTGTTGGGCTGGGTGAGTGTTTTATGTAGATGATATCCTGGTTCATTCCTCCTTTGCTTCCTCATCAGATAAGCGGAGCCCTTTGGTTGCTCATGCCTGGAGTAGATTGTGGACAGGATGAGGTGGGATCCAGGTCAAAATTAAATTGAGCCATGTTAGAGGATTCAGGGTTGGGAGAGATCTTGAGAGATCGAACATTTGGGTTCTTTTTGGTCTAAATAGGGAATTATTTTTCTCTGAAATGAGAAAAATGGATTGGAATGAGTCCACAGTTGGGTGCTCTTTGAATATGGACTGTTTTTAAATACTCAGCGCAGCTGATGGCTCAGAGTGCTTACTTAAAAAAATATCTATGGAGATTTTCGACCATCCAATGATAAAGTTATTTGACGCAATGCTGTAGATCAGGGGTGTCAAACTCAGGGCCCGGGGGCCACCCTGGAAATAGTGAGGGATGGCCCACAGTACCTCTGCCAGTGAAAACGGAGCTTGGGAGGGCTGTGTGTGGCCCTCCTGAGCTCCATTTTCATTGGCAGAGTGATGCAGAAGGCTGTTGAAGCCGGAAACAGAGCTCATGAACCCATTTTTGCTGACAGAGCACTCAGGCCACCACAGGCCCCCGACATGAGTGATGTCAAGCTGGCCACACCTACCATGACCACACCTGCCCCAGGCCTCCAAGGACAAACACAACGCTGATGCGGCCCTCAACGAAATCGAGTCTGACACCCCTGCTGTAGACTCATCCAGGAGAGTTGAAAGTCTCAAAAAAACCCCAACAACCACCATTTCTGTTTGTGTGAATGGTCAGGCAAATGCACGTGCAAGTGATCTGAGCATAAAAGCACAGCAGGAATTATGTTACATGGCCAGGAGAGGAAAACCAGATGTTACATGCTGTTTTCAGGCAGTGTTTCTTAACCTTGGCAACTTTTACACATAGGGACTTTGACTTCCAGAATTCCCCAGTTGAGAAATACTGCTTTAAAGAAAGAGAGGACTAAATCCCATCCATTCTTTTCAAATAGGTTCTCAGCATTATATTTTTCAGTCATTTCAACTACTACAAGTAGGAGCTTCTCCAGCTGTAACACTACCCTAATGTAACACTCTTAAGCTTTTGATTTATTGCTCTTGTAAATAAAAGGTCACATGCCATATTCGGATGCAACTCAAAAATTGCTGCTTTCGGAAGACTCACCGGGGCTAAGAACATAAATATAGCTTCTAAGCCTTTATAAACGGGGACAAAAGGGGATATGAATTGGTAGAAAAGCTTGGGAATACCAATGAGCTGAAGGCGCATTAAGGCATCAATGGGTGAAATATAGAATGGAGTTTGTCTCACAGTTTCTTAACACTTTTGAAAGTCTTTGACAATGACAGAATATTGAAAGATGTCAGGTTCCTTTTTATTTGAAATTGTGGCCTTGTTTTGGAACAGTTTGCCAGTCTTACTTATGCTTTGGGGAGTAAATTATGGCTTCTAGAATAATTCATTAGTTCCATAATTCATTCCTGATTCCAATGTACTTGATTCTAAACACAAGGTGAAATGTTGACTGAGGATGTGGCTGAAATATGAAAGGGTAAGGAACAATATTCCATCATATATACAAAATGGCTATGGTAAATTCATTATTTTTGTATATTGTTCCTATGTGTGTGTGTGTGTGTGTGTGTGTGTATACACATACATACACACACATATACATATACACATATATATGAACATACACACACACACACATACACACACACACACATATATATACACAGACACATCTATATCTATATCTATATCTATATCTATATCTATATCTATATCTATATCTATATCTATATCTATATCTATATCTATCTATATCTATATCTATATCTATATCTATATCTATATCTATATCTATATCTATATCTATCAGTGATGGGTTTCTATCAGTTCGCCCCAGTTTGGGCAAATTGGTAGCAGCAGCGGCGAGAGGCTCTGCTCACCCGCCCAGACATCATCACAGATGCTCTGCGCATGCACGCGCTCACAGTTCCGAACCAGTAGCAAAGGTAAGTGAAACCCACTACTGATCTATCTATATCTATATCTATATCTATATCTATATCTATATCTATGTATTTGCTCTCTTCAAAAGAAACACATTAAAAGGTCTTATAAAGGTATCAAAATTGCAAATTATCTAGCTTTTTCTTAGGAAAGAGAAGTTGATTGGACGACACCTTTCCTTTATTCCATTGAATCTCTCTTCCTTTTGTTTCCATTTTCCCTGTTAGATTCTGTGGTCAACTCACAAAGACCACTTCCATTCTGGGCACCACCTCTGGAGCAGGGACGAGATCTAATGTTGTGGTGTATATGACAGTAGTGCACTAGGTCCTTATTTGAGAAAGAGTGGACATCTCAAAGGTGTACTTTCCCCCCACATTTAGACCAAAGCACCATCACTGGTTCTTAGAGATGCCTTTATATGTGTTGAAGTGTGATCATCTTATCTTCCCTCCACTTCATCTCCAATTTACATCCTACATCACTTTAGTTACTTACACATCTGATGAAATAAGCTGCACCTCACATATGTTTATGTCTTTTAATAACAATTTGTTAGTCGGAAAAGGTGATTCCATTCTCCTGACTTTTTTTAAACCTCCAAGTAAGAATAATCTCACTGAAATAGGTAAAGTAATAATAATAAATTGTTTGGATTTTTCCAGTATTCCATGAACACTGTGCTAATTTGAATTTCATTCTATTACAAGAACCAATCAAATGAATTTCATTTTATCACAGATGTTCTTTAAAATGAAACCTTGTTTCATTTGAAAAAGATACAAAATCTTCACTTTTCAATGTAGTTATTTTAGAGGACGTAAGTTTTGCTTTATTCCTGGTGAAATGAATGGATTTTAGTTTAGTCATTACTAATTTGTCCTAAATCCAATGGGGATAAAGTGTAATTAATTTTCTTTGGATCCAACCAAGTGTTGCATGAATTATATATATATACATACATACATACATACATACATACATACATACATACATACATATGTTAAATGTTAACCTCCCATCCAATATAGATTGATATTACTCTTTAGTGACTGAGGTTGAAAACACATTTATATTAAAATATATTTGGTTTCAGAATGTGAAATGTATTCAGAATGTATTACGCATACACTATATGTGTATGCGTAATACATGCTAGAAAAAAGAGCCTTAATCATCATGAACATTTGTACATGTGATTATCTAAACCATACTAAAGTCAAAATACAAAAACGTCTATTTAGAAAACACCCCTCCCTGCAAAAGTAATAAATATTTATAAGTTTGTATCCTGGCAAGCCAGCAAATGAATCTCACTTAATAATTACTGACTTTTACCCTTCTGTACTTAATCAATCATTCTCCTTGTAATGATTTCCACTAACACATTCACATTTATTGACTAATGTTTCTTAATGCTGTGTCATCATAACAGTGGGATATTTTTCATTGTATAGATTTAGTGCAATCTTTAGTGAAACTGTGCCGTGTTATATATTCAGTGTTTGCTTCATTAGCTTAGCAAGTTTCACCAAAGAAGGCTCTAAATTGATTGCTTTTGCAATTATACAAAGGAGGTATATAATAATAATAATAATAATAATAATAATAATAATAACAACAACAACAACAACAACAATAACAATAGTAATATCCCAATGAGGCACTATCTTGAGGTGGTTGTTAGGCTTGCATACTTCAAGGAGGAGTGCCCCCATCAGACCCTGAATCTGCGAGAGAAGATGAGCTGGAACAACTGGAGTCAACAAAGATCAAGGGGGGAGGCTTTATTGATTTTGGAGGAAAATGGGGAGGAGAAGCAGGGGTGAAATGCTACTGTTTCGGGCCAGTTCGCCTGAACCGGTAGTTAAAAGATGCTTTAAAAAGTAAAAAAAAAAAGTTCTGATGATCGTGTATCGCACAGCTGATCTTTGGAAGTGTTTTTTTTAAAAAAAAACTTTTAAAGCATTTTTAACTACCGGTTCTCCAGAACCGTTAGTTAAAAATGCTTTAAAAAGTAAAACAAAAGAGCAGGAAATCCAAAAGCGCGAATTTGGTGTGGACTGCGCATGCGTGTGCAGTGTGCATTTGATGTGCACTGTGCATGCACGGGCAGCAAACCAGTGGTGACCCGTGGAGGATTTCACCACTGAGGAGGTCTTTCAGGATTTGAATGGCTTGTAGGCAAGGAGGAACAGGGGCAGGGTGACCCAGAGAGACTAAGCAGTGAACATGACAGACAGAGGTCAGGCGATGAGCAGGGACCGCCCCCTCATGATCCTCGAGCACGGAGAGTGGAGAGAAGGCAAGAACAGCACAGACTGACTTGGCTACTCAGGAGGAAAGCACCATGCCCCTCTTTACAAGGCACACCTGGGGACTGAGACTTAAAGAGATGCTGTGGGCAGGGGCATTTGTTAGGAACAAATGCTGAATTCTTGGAGTGTTGAATGCTGATGTTTGAACTTTCCTGGATTCCTTGCATTCTTTCTGAATTTCTGGGTATTTGCCTTGCTCCTTTGCTTCCTGAACTTCTCAACTTGCCCTCCTGGGTTTCTTGCTTTGCAGCCATGGTGCTCACAGCATGGGGCTGGACTGTTTGCAGCCAGAGGCTGCTTGAGGTGTGTGTATGTGTTATCACTTTTCTCTGGGACTTGCCAGAAACATGGGAGCATTTGGGGAAATTTGGAACAATAAAGGGGTGGTTTGAACTGCCAGATGCCTGTGCGGCCTCTGTGCCATGCCCCAGGTCATCACAGGGAGGAGAGCTATATCAGTGATTCAACCATCATGGACAGGTTTCATTGGAGGAGTGTGCAACCAATAATCATAATTACATCCTGCAATGATACCTCTAACACCATCAAATCATCAACAGCTGCCTATCCCAGGTCCTTGGAAAGAAACCAATAGTGGACAAAAATGCCAAATGGAATCTAAACATCAGGCTGAGTACGTGACCAACCATAACAATACAGCTTTTAAAAACTAGTAATAAATTTGCAGCATCCCACCGGTCACATGAATTAACTTCGGATGCTTAACCATTGGTTCATATTTATCACGGTCATAAAGGAGGGCCACATGATCCTCTTTTGCGACCTTCTGACAAGCAAAGTCAAGAGGGAAGTCAGATTCACTTAACAACCGTGTTACTAATTTAACAACTGCAGTGATTCACTTAACAGATGCAGCAAGAAAAGTCATAAAATGAGGCAAAACACACTTAATACATTTCTCATGCAGCAATATGAAATTCTGGGCTCAATTGTAGTCGTAAGTCGAGGATTACCTGTGATGTGGCACATCCTGTGGCTAACACATCATTAACTACCTAATGATTGTTAGGAAATGGCTATTGTCTAACTAGTTGGTCAGGCAATATATATCAATACACGTTTGTCAAAAGGTATTATATTGCTTTAAGACTGTATTGCATCGTCCTGTATCCTGATTGGCTAAGCTCTGTAGCCAATGTACTTAAGGGGAAGCCTGAATCATGGCTTGAAAACAGTACACTATTTTATCTGCTTATTTGCTGTTACTCGCTATCTGTTCTCTCTGCATGATCACTGTTTGATCATTGCTACTTGTTGCTTTCTACTATTTATTGAATGTTTTAATATTGAACTTGTTCCTGTTTGAAACTCAAGAAGAACTGTTTTACTGTGTAATGACAACAACTGGTAAGAAGACTTTGTACTTGGAATATTCCTGAATTGATATGTTAACTATTGCCTTATCTGTGTATGAGTTGGATACACAACTCCAACTTTGCTTTACTTTTTCTTAAAAGTAAAAGACTACCACAACTCAGTGTGTCAGTATATTAACTGTGATTATTCATAAACACTCTCAGCCGTTTTCATGTGCATACTCAAGGGGTACTCTGCTAATATTCCTTCCTCCTTCTGTTTCCCCCATAACAACAACAACAACAATTCTGTGAGGCAGGTTGGACTGAAAGAGCTCGAAGTCACCCAGCTGAGTGGGTCTGAAATTCACCATCTTGATTTCCAGCAGTTTTTGCCCTCTACTGCGGAAAGGGAGAATAGAACAGGAAAAATTTTCCAATCTAAACTTAAATTGGATGCCCTCCAGCAAAGGTTCAAGTCCCATGAGGTTCCTTTGGCTTAAGTCTCCATATTGCTGCTTACCGTCACAATATTCTGCATTATGAAAACACATACATTAGTAAACTGTGACAATGTTTACTGTGCTCTGCGACATCAGGCTGTTCACTGCAATGACTGACATTGCTACTCTTCTGTAAATATGTACTGCTAGCTTTCTCTGCTTTATTTACCTATGTTTGTTCTCACTTACTATCAGGGAAGTTGGAAATGGAATAGAGACTGCTCTTCTTGGAAGCATGTCAGTCACACATGGGAGACCATGTTGTCATCCACACAGAGGAAACAGTAGTCAGCGACAGACATTTTTCTTGCCAGCTTGTCACTCAATCATCAGCAATCAATCACTGCATACGTCTCAAACTAAATTATGGGGAAAATAGCTTCTGGGGCATCACATTTTTGGAAGCCCAATTTATAGTAATGGAAGCCTAATTTTAAAGAAATAATATATCTGAGGTTTCGGTTTCTGGAGGCAATGCAAAAACCAGTCATTAAAACACCTTAACAAAAAACACAGTTACCCACTCCCAGATGAGATGAACCTGGATTTTGTGGAAAACCACAGGCTGTTTGTGAAAATAATATCTATCAATCCCAACTATAGGGGGAAAAAGTGTATTTATTTATCATAGTATTCAGAATGCTAATGAGTTTTAGAATCATGAGTTCTATTTGTTATTCTAGTTTTCTAATCTCAACATATAGCTGCAAAAGTAGACTGAGATATGTTTCTAGAAAATTGAGATATTGGAAGTATGGGGGAACATTGAGTAATATTTAAAATATTAAAATATTAGTGGTTCAGCAGGCGACGACGAACACATTGTACAAAGAAATGTGATTGATGTTTAAATATATTTATGGAGAAAGTGATAAAGAACCATAAAGAGAGAATGGTATTCAGAGGTGGGTTTATACCACTTCACCCAGGTTCGGGCAAACTGGTAGTGGTGGCAGTGGGAGGAGGCTCCGCCCACCTGCCCGGATGTCGTCATGGATGCTCTGCACATGCTTAGAAGGGCCACACGTGCGCTCACAGTCCCAAACTAGTAGCAAAGGTAAGTGAAACCCAATACTGAATGGTATTG
>JANHZT010002961.1:46148-60108 GCA_032468215.1 Stegonotus admiraltiensis
TCTGACCAGTTCTGGAGAACTGGTAGTGGAAATTTTGAGTAGTTCGGAGAACCGGTAAATACCACCTCTGACTGGCCATGCCCCCATCTATTCTCTGCCTCTCAAGTCCCAGCTGATCGGGAGGGAATGGGGATTTTGCAGTATCCTTCCCCTGGACGTACAGCACAGTGCCACCAACCTTCAGCCCCTGGAGTTGATCCAGAAAGATACCCTGATTGATGGAATTGAAGGCCAGTGGGAGGTCAAGAAGAACAAGGATGGACACATCACCCCATCATGATCTACCAAGGGCCATCTAGATGAGTGATCCATGCTGGTCCTGAATCCTGACTTAAAGGGATCCTAATAATCCAGTTGCTTTAGAGTTGTCTTACTCTAAATTGTCTTAGAGTGCTTGCCTCCAGTTCTCTAGAGTTGTCCTGCAACTACCCTTTTCAGAACCTTCCCTCAAAAGAGAAGGTTGGAACTGGATAATAACTGTTCAGAATAGTTGGGTACAGTAATGGCTTCTTGAGGGAGGGGAGGACAATTGCCACCTTAAGAACCAACAAAACCATCTCCCCAAAAAGGAAAAGACCAGCTGTTAGTAAATAGAAATTTTACTTAAATCAGTTTCCAACATTCCCAGATGTAGCACCAGATGCTTGTTTCCCAACATGCTTAAATTAGTACTAAAGAGCTTTTCCTTTGAAGGCGCCAACCACATTGTATTTGTGCAGAGTGTTCTGAACAGAAAATCTGGGCCATAATAATGTTTTTTATTTTAGAACTGGAGTTAAAAATGACTACTTATGGCATTATATTTTCCTATTAAAAAAGTCTGTATGTTGTTAAATTTTCACTATTTTAACTTGTAGTATCTTTACAGTAACAAAAAAGTTATATTGGCAATCAGAGCTCTTTCCTTTTTTAAATTCAGCATACATACTTTATATACAAGGCTCTTTTGAATCTTTAAAACAAAACAAAACAAAACAGACAACCTGTAAGCCATTGTGTCATTTCACAGATATTTACATGCCAAACTTAAAAGGTTGTGCAGGTTGTGTGAGAATGGCCTGTGCTGGGTAAACACAGAGGGGCTGGGGAAGTTGCACAGATGGGAAAAAAATTACCTAAGTAACTTGTGACTTTCCCTGCCAGGCAGCCTCCCCATTGCCAGCTTCCCACAAACCAAGAATTTGCTTCTGGAAAGCTGGCAGGGAATGTCAGCAAATTCACACTTCCTGCTGGCTTTCCAATTGACATGGGGGAAGCTATCAGGGAACATGTTACTGCAGCTGACTGCAGCAGTGTGGTGGCTACATTTCCCCCCAAACATGAGAATTGTGTGTGGCGGGCACAGCATTCCCACCTGAGTCATGGGGTCATGTAAATTAGCCAATTTGAGATACCTTGCTTCAAAAATGGTTGCTCTATGACACATCATTTTGTTCAATTTAAAAGTTACAAACAGAAAAACAGACACAGGAGTATTAATTGTATATAGATAACTTGTTTTCAATGAGCTATGTAGATGTCCGGTATTTCCCTGACACTCCATTTCCAGGGAAAAACACAAGAACTTAAAATAGTTTAAACCTGTCTGCAAAAGATTAAAATAGCTGCCCTTTTGGAAACAATTTTGGCTGACTATGGATCCAGCTATTAAGTTACTATCATTTCAAGAGTGTGACTGCCTTATTTATTCAAAGGGATATTCAACTTTGGCTGCATTCAGCTGAAAGTAACCAAGAAGTTATTATATTGGTGTCAATTATTTTCATTATGAGCATATGGAGACATTGGCAACAAAATTTAAATTAGTCCTATCAATCTGTTTCAGATATTCTTCCTTCCCATTCTTTTTATGTGGAACTGTCAATAGTGTGCCATTTTCTTCTTTTTTTACTAAAACAAACTTGTCAAAACCTATGAGGCATTTTGAAAGAAGCAAGACAGAAAGAGAGAGGGGGGGATCTCTGATTAGCAATATTGCCAGATGAAGTTATAGACATCCCTTAGCAAAAAAATAAATTTTGCATAACATAAAGTAGATCTTATTTCATATGGAAAATTCACTGAGGGATCTAAGGAGATTAGCAGTATTGAAGAGAGGAGATTTCCACACATCCCTTGTTTACAATTTAAACCCCATTGATTTATTTGAAGCAAACCTACTGTTCTCTCCAGTCAAAAGGGTCCTAAATTAACTGACAAGTTAATAAAAGACGTTCCACCTCGAGATCTCAAATTGCAAATCTCTCAAATGCAACAATTAATTACTTCTGTTAAACTCTTCTCCAGAAGAGAATACCCATGGAATGCCATCATGGGTATTAGGGTACTATCAGGGGTGGGATTCTACTGGTTTGGACCAGTTTGGGCAAACCGGTAACTCTGACGATCAGCTGTGAGCGAACCAGTTCACTTCGATGATCATCTGAGCCCGCCCACCAGCCCCTGTGCTTTACTTACCTATATCTTCACAGCTGATTAGCATGGCAGAGCAGATTGCCGCACCTCAGCTGTTTTAATTCTCTAGCACTAATGCAGAAGTTGATTTTTCATTCAATTGTGCATCATCGATCTGGTTGTTAAACCAGTAGGATCCAACCACTGGGTACTATAGGTAAGACAGTACTAATTTGGCAACTTTAAGACATTTCAGACTTCAGACTTGGAAGTTAAATAGGATTTCAGGGTCATTTCTCAAAAGTATATTGATAAATTTTTATGTATCAATGTATAAAAATATCAAGGATTGGTCTTATTGGAAAACAGTGTCTACTTTGGCCAATGAAGAATAAAAGCAATACTCTTTCGTTTTCTATCCAAGAGGTCAGTAAAGATTTATAAATATTTATATGCATAATATAAACTATTATTATGATTATGATAATGATTATTATATTTTCATCAAGCATGTATTTTATGACAGATACAAGTGTAAATATAATTATAAATACATGAAAAGGATACAAATAAAAGAAAACATTAATTCAGGGACGGTAGGCACGCCGGTGCGCTTATGCATGTCCCTTACAGACCTCTTAGGAATGGGGTGAGGTCTACAGTAGACAGCCTAAGGTTAAAGTTTTGGGGATTTGGGGAAGAAACCACAGAGTCAGGTAGTGCATTCCAGGCATTGACAACTCTGTTACTGAAGTCGTATTTTCTGCAATCTAGTTTGGATCGGTTTACCATGAGTTTGTATCTATTGTGTGCTCTTGTATTGTTTTGGTTGAAGCTGAAGTATTCATTGGCCTGCAGGACATTGTAGCAGATAATTTTATGTACTATGTTTAGGTCAGACTGAAGACGGCGAAGTTCTAAGTTGTCTAAGCCCAAAATCTCAAGTCTGGTGGCATTCACTTAGTTCATTCCTAACTAGCTGTCAATGCTTGTGACTATTTCCAGGGAAAAAAAACAAAAAACGTAATAGTGTGAAAAGAGAGGGGAAGAGTATAAAAATGATAAATCTCAGCATGACAGTAATTCCAAAACTATTTTTGACATACAAAATCATGCCATACCCTGAAAAATGATGCACATTACTTAGTAAATTTAAAATTGCACATAAAATCAGAGCTTTGCAAAACAAATGTTATTCTTTTGGAGATTAATTTGACCAAAAATGAAGGGATACATTGAAGCTGGTGAATGAGATGTTAATTCTACTTTAGGAATGAAGCCAGCTTGGTGACCTTCAGCCAGTCATTCTCTCAAGCTCTAGGAAGAAGGTAATGGCAAAACACTTGTGAAATCTTGCCAAGAACACTGCAAGGACTGATCCTGGCAGATGAAGTACTTGAAGGCAAAACCCCAAAAAAGTTGAATCAACTAATTAAATCCTTGTTTAACTATTTTCTAAAGCAATATCTGAAATCTGTGTTGCATTGGAATGATACAATACATTGGAGATACATGAGATGTTTTGCTATTTTTTGTGTGTGTGAAAAAGGACAACTGTTCAATGCCAGCTTACTCATTTTTTTCATTTTAAGTAAATCTATATATTCATACTTTTTCAACTGAGGCAGTGATCTTTCTTAGTGTCTTATTTATTTATGTATGTAATCTTTTTTATTTTTATTTTCTTAAAACTAGACACAAGGACAGTTTTTTTCCTGAATGCTATCACTGTGCTAAACAACTAATTCCCACAATTCTGTCAAACTATTTACTAAGACTGTATTACTATTATTCTTCTAATCCTTCCTATTACCTATCTCCTCCCACTCATAATTATAACCACATTGCTTGTATTTTTATGATTTATATTGGTCTGTTTGTTTCCTAGTATGATTGTTTATTAGTAATCTATGGCTATCGCTATTGTATCTTATGATTCTTGATGACTGTATTTTTTTTCCTTTTTTTTCCCTTTTATGTACACTGAGACAGGGGTGGGTTCTACTTACTTTTACTACTGGTTCACATCGCACCCGATCTTCTGCGCATGCGCAGATCACCTATGACAGTGATGGCTAACCTTTTTGCCATCGCGTGCCAAAAGCGGGGATAGTGGGGGGGATTGCACATGTGCATGCCCACACCCATAATTCAATGCACCCCATTCCCCCACGCATGCACACGTGACCCCCCCGCTCTCCCTCCGCTTTTGGCACGTGGTGGGCCCGGTAGGCCCATTTTTTTGCTCTTCCCAGGCTCCAGAACCTTTCTAGAAGCCTGGGGAAGGTGAAAACGGCCTTCCCCACCCCACCCCAGAGGCCCTCCGGAGCCTGGAAACAGCTCATTTCCTGACTTCCAGTGGGCCTGGAAGGCCCGAAAACCAGCTGGCCAGTGTGCACATGCGTGCTGGACTGAGGTAGGGCAACGCTCGCGTGCCCACAGATATGGCTCCGTGTGCCACCTGTGGCACCCGTGCCATAGGTTCGGCATCATGGACCTATGATGACGTCTGGGTCAGTGGGCGGAGCCTCCCACCGGTTTTACTACCGGTTCTTCCGAACCAGTCCAAACTGGGGGCAACCCATCACTGCACTGAGAGCATATGCACCAAGGACAAATTCCTTGTGCCTCCAATCACACTTGCCCAATAAAGAATTTTAATCTTTTTTATTAGATGTCTAGTACATTATCACATAGATAAGGATTATTGACATATCCTGGATACCCACTTGTATCTTCTTGGACAACAATTTAGTTTGAACCTGAATCTCAACAGTCTTTTGTGTAATTTTTATTTGTTTTCTTCAATATTAATATTTGCTGTCAGTATCAAATCTTTATTGCACACCGCCCTAGAATCTGGTCTGATGAAAGACTGCATTTTTAAATCTGGCAAAATATGAATTGGCTAATTCCGTTTCATCAACTTCACTGCTTGAAAGCTAGTCTTTTTTGCAATACAATTTATAACTGAGCAGGAATTTAAACCCATGTCTCTTTAATGAAAAGATGACAACGTAGGTTCTAAATCATAATCTTACATAATCACTGAAAAGGTACAGTGCCATTTTAAAAAAATATAAGTAAAGGTTAAAATATAACAAATAGCACAGGTTGTGACATTACTTCATTCCCAGTATATGCTGCCTATAAAAATTATCCTGGTGAAGAATTTTTTTTATGGAAATTACCAATATATGGCATTTCCCAAAACAACTACAGTTATTTGCAGTAAAGACATGCCATAATTATGGGTTGTTGCAATACTCAAAGCACAAGAGGAAGAATCTGATGAAAAAAATGACATTAGAAGAGAAAATGCAGGCAGGTTTTTTTTTGTTTTTTGTTTTTTTGCTGAGTGTTGCCTTAATTAGGACATCTCTAAATAATCCACTTTCCTCCTTTATTGTGATTGAAATCCACCTGTAAAATGACAGGCCCTTGAAAGAGAGAGTGGGTGGTGGAATATAACAATGGACTTATTTTTAAGTTCTTGGTGTATTTTTACCTCTCAGCTTTATACCCTGTGATATGAATATAAATTATTTAATCAGATTTCCATTTTCATAATCTCATTTTAGACTACTCGGCAAAAAGAAAAATGGTAAATGAAATCTTTTTGAAAGCAGGAGGCACAATATTCCTTCTGCTCTGCAAATCTACAAAACGTTGCATTAAGGATAAATGCCTCCATTTGGTTCCTCTGTAACAGATATTTGGAGCATAAGAGCCGTGGTGGCACAGTGGTTAGAATACAGTACTGCAGGCTACTTCTGCTGACTGCGAGCAGTTCGGCAGTTCGATTCTCACCAGGCTCAAGGTTGACTCAGCCTTCCATCCTTCTGAGGTCAATAAAATGAGGAGCCAGATTGTTGGGGGCAATATGCTGACTCTGTAAACTGCTTAGAGTGGGCTGTAAAGCACTGTGTAAGCAGTATAGAAGTCTAAGTGGGGTTGTTATTTAGGATAACCGATTTGAGTAAGAAGTTATTTGATCCGGATTTGCAATACATTATTATTTTGACGGATCATTCACATATCCATTTATAATGCCTTGGTAAGGCCACACTTGAAATACTGCATTCAGTTTTGGTTGCCACAATGTAAAAAAAAAGATGTGGGGACTCTAGAAAGAGTGCAGAGAAGAGCAACAAAGATGATTAGGGGACTGAAGGCTAAAACATATAAAGAAGAATGGTTGCAGGAACTGGGTATGTCTAGTTTAATGAGAGGGGAGACATGATAGCAGTGTTCCAATATCTCATGGGTTGCCACAAAGAAGTGGGAGTCAAACTATTCTCCAAAGCACCTGAGGGCAGAACAAGACGCAATGGGTGAAAATTAATCAAGAACAGAAGCAACTTAGAACTAAGGAGAAATTTCCAGACAGTCAAAACAATTAATCAGTGGAACGACTTGCCTCCAGAAGTTGTTCAATGCTCCAACACTGGAAGATTTTAAGAAGATGTTGGATAACCATTTGTCTGAAGTGGTTTAGGGTTTCCTGCCTAAGCAGGGGGTTGGACTAGAAGACCTCCAAGGTCCCTTCCAACTCTGTTATCCTATTCCATTGAAGTGCAGTGGCATAAATTATCAGTAAAAGGTGGCATTTCTTATCTTGGCAATCTTACAAGACAATGGCTTTGAAGTGGATTGATTAGAATTTTCCTGCAGAAACCTGAAGCTTCTTGTGATTTACTGTGATGGGGAAATAAAAAATAACAGTAACATTTTTGCCTTTGAAGAGATCTGAATAATTAAATTATATCTGCAGGCACAGCCCTGGGTGGATGATGACGGCTGACAAAAATGCAAGTAAGATAGAAGTATGAAAAGAAATGTTTACATTTTGCTCAGAAGAACAGTTGATAGAATTGGATGAAATCTGCAGCTACACTTTCTGCTTCTGAGATAATGGGTTTATTTCTTTCTATAGCTGGGGCTAAGGTGAAAAAAAAATAAAATGGCATATGTCAGAGATGCGATGCAATCAATTACAAGGAATCTTTGAAAAAATGGAAGCAGAAAAGGGTTTTGATGCTTCTTCCTCCTCTTTTTCCTTCTTGAGTTTTGGGATAATTAGTTTGAAAATGTGATGAAGATGTTGTAAGGAGCAAATTTTCATTCTCAAAATTTATTACTAAAACATATCAGTATTCTCTCTTCGTTTCAAATGAGCCTTGTGCACATTATACAAGGCAACAGGTTTAAAAGTTAAAAAAGCAGTGTTTCTCAACCTTGGCAACTTCAATTCCCAGAATTCCTCAGCCAGCAGCGGGGAGTATGGAGAAGTCAGCATGGCTGACTGGGGAATTCTGGGAGTTGAAGTCCACACATCTTAAAGTTGTCAAGGTGGAGAAACATTGTCAGATTGGGAGTATAAAAATACACAGATAGATGCAATTTTTAAGCTCTTGCCTGAACGGCAAAAAAGGAGCTGCTCACCAGAAGTGGGATTCACTTACCTTCCCTACTAGTTCGCAAATGTTAGCGTGTGTGCAAATGCACACAGCCTTCCATGCATGCACAGTGCTCACGCTTTATGTCTGGATGGTTGGGCGGAGCCTCCCGTAGTTGCCACTACTGGTTTGCCCGAACCGGAAAGAACCAGCTGAATCCCACCACTGCTGCTCACTTTTTATTTCTGAATGAAAAGCCAAGCTCAGGACTGCTCTTTACCCTCAGCAACTTGGAACAAGACAGTAATGATAGCCAGGGCAATGTCCCTCTCCCTGCCTCCATTTCCAGGAATCTGGAAATAGCTGTTGCTGGAGGTTCTGCCTTCTAGAGAAAGTTGGTGACTTGTCTCCTTATAAGCAGCTGGGGGAAAAATGCAGGGGAAGGTTGTGAGGTCTTGCAGTTGTGGCATTGTTACCAGCACTACTCTTTGAGGAGTTACTCTCCGCAGTCATCCTTGAAAGCCCTGACCTCTCTTGATGCTGTTTCCATACAGATACAAAATGATTAAGAAGAGATCCCTCCCCCAAAGAAAAACTGCTAAAACTGTGACACAATGAAGTAGGCTGAATTCCTAGAGGAGTAAGAAGCAGTTTAGTCCAGATATCTTGTGTGAGAGAAAGAGTGAAGACAGCACTTCTCCAACAGTTCTCAGAGTATATGCTTGATGTAGACAGTAGAGTGCTTTACTTTGCCAAGACTCTGTCTATAGACATGGAAAAATTAGATAATTAGAACTGCAGAAAAAACAATTACTACCAACCTGCCTTCCATTGAGGACCTGTATACTGCACAAGTCAAAAAGAGGGCTGTGAAAATATTTACAGACCCCTCACATCCTGGACAGAAATTGTTTCCACTTCTACCCTCAAAATGACGCTATAGAGCACTGCACACCAGAACAATTAGACACAAGAACAGTTTTTTCCTGAACGCCATCACTCTGTTAAACAAATAATTCCCTCAACACTGTCAAACTATTCTGTAAGTCTGCATTACTATTAATCTTCTCATCATTCCTATCACCCATCTCCTCCCACTTAGGACTGTATGATTGTAACTTTGTTGCTTGTATTTTTACGATTTATATTGTTCCTTAGTATCATTTGACTGCTTATTTGTACCTTATGACTACATTAAGTGTTATACATTATGATTCTTGATGAATGTATCTTTTCTTTTTATGTACACTGAGAGCATATGCACCAAAGACAAATTCTTTGTTTGTCCAATAACACTTGGCCAATAAAGAATTCTAGACATGGAACAATAAAGAAACCTGCTTGGAAAAAATCACTGTGCATTTCTTGAGTTTTGTGGCCTGTCAAACACTGAGCAGTATCAATTGACAAAGTCATTCTTTGGTTGGAATCTAGAGCTTTTGGTTGTAACTCCTCTTTTCCTGCTACCTGGCTTTTTTTTTTATATATATACACAATCCTACTGTCAGAATCTTATCTAGCCTATGCATTGCCAAAATAACTGAACAGAAATTGTGAGAATACATAACAATACATGGACATAGCCAACTTTATACATATCCCAATTTCTTTGAAATGGTCCACTGCACTTCAGGATCCAAGACACTGTTCAACCAATACATTTATCTAATTATTCACTGAACTACCCCCTCTGTAGCAACCTCTAGACAAAAATGTCACGAAGTGACATTGTGGGGGAGGTGGGAGAGGATCTTCTTACTCTGTACATTCAGTGAAACAAACAGATCTTGCTGCAGGATGTAAAGTGTAAATGGGTGGCTGCTAGGTAGATGGACAACCATAACTTTATTTGAATTATTTTTATTTATTAGCTTTATATGGCTGTCCAACTATCCAATGAAACTCTGGGCTGTGAAAAAAACAAAACACAGTCAAACCAAAACAGAGGTCTCAGAATTAAAAATATGAAAACACATACATCCTAATCAAACCACATATTAACATCTTGGCCTCCAAACCTAGGGGAAGAGACCGTTCTTCACAGCCTTCTGAAATTAAGGTTGGGGCCATCCTTATCTTAGAGATGAGGTAGGAGGTTGCTCCAGAGGGCAGATGCCAAGACAGAAAAAGCATACTTCTTAAGATCCACCAGGTAACACTGGTTGTCCACACAACTAGGTCTGCCAGATTATAATCATAGAGTGCTCATATCGTCGTGGATTAGTATCTGTTTAATAGATATACACCAGGGGTGTCAAACTCACATTGTCACAGCGGCGTCACATGGTATATCAGGACTTTTCCCCCTTCGCTAAACTGGACATGGGCATGTCCAGCATGTGACACATCTGGCCCATGGGCCGGGAGTTTGACAGCCCTGCTCTACACTTATATGGAATTGTGGTACTTCCATCTCTGACCACTAGCATTATAAATTATAAGAGTTAGACACTCCATCACTTAATAACTGCTACACTACAATTACGAATATTGTCACTTGGAGTACCTTAATGGCTACTCACAAACAGCAGAAGAAATATGAGTCATCAGTTACAATTGAACTACACCTCTTAGGAGACTCAATCATATAGTCCACGATGAAGAATGTTGGAAGTTATATTCAGCAATATCTGGAAAGAACAGATCCTTCCTCCCTGCAGGAAATAATTTTTAAAAATATATCTGAAAGCCCAGCCATGGTTATCTGAGGTGTATTCATCTGTTTCGGACCAATTCAGGCGAAGCGGTAGCAGCGACTCTGGGTTGGCCCGCCCACCCGCCTTCCCACCCTGGTGTAATGCCATCCTATTTAGCCACGTTTTTGTTTTTGAGGCTGGGCGCATGCCATGTTTAGCTACGTTTAGCCACTTTTTGAGGCTGGGCACATGCACGAAAGGCGCATGCGAGCAAAGCACATGCATGGAAGGCCAGGTGCATGCGCAGAAGGCCGGGCACATGCGTGGAATGCGTGCACACAAAGTGAGCATGTGCTGCGGGGCAAACCATTGGTAAGAATATTGGAAACCCACAACTGATAGTGATGTACCGTGTTTTTCCCAAAATAAGACCCTGTCTTATATTTTTTGAACCCTGAAATAAGTGCTTGGCCTTATTGCCATGCACTCAAAAGCCCAATTGGGCTTATTATCAGGGGATGCCTTATTTTGGGGAAAACAGGGTAGTTCACAATGAAGGCTCTTGGCTACCAGGATTTGTCCAAGAAAAGCCTTCGTTTCTTGTGGATTTTTATTGTGATAAATAGCACAAGCATAAGCAACTGCCCCTTTGCCACTCTTATCACCACTGTGTAGCTTTGAACATACTTTTAAAAAAGAAGCAACTATGAGATATCTATTATGACATATTTTCTATCACAATTGGGCTTTTTGACAGTACTTCATCTCATGCTAGCTGTATGAAATATTAAAAGTACAATACATCTGCCAAAGTACCTGTAATAATAAGTCCCATAGATTCTTGCTTTTTTCTGTGTATTTATATATAATGAAGAGATGAAGAGCTAGCAGGCTGGCCTCCTTCTAAACACCAAATGAAGATTGACACACCATTCCTGTCTTAAGCGAGAAGCTTGGCAGTACAGCTATCATTTTTGACATAGTCCAAAGGAAAGAAAACACACTATAGCTATTCACACCCCAACAAACTTCCCTGCTAGCTATAACGTTGACATAGATGGAAAGCTGCACACCATAAATGACAGTGGTATAGAAACTTGAGTCTCCAGTGAAGCAACAGAAAAGAAAGAGAAATCATTTTGATTACCTTAGATACCCTGTTAGCAACTTCTCTGCCCACCGTCAGTCCCTGAACAAAGGTCCTTGCCGCAATGAAAGCTCTCGTCACCTGAACCTTGAGTTTCCTGGGTACGTCTCCGAAAGGCTTAAGCTGGTCTGTGTATTTGCTCACACACTCTAGATAGTCCTCAGAGAAATGATAGTGGGGGTTTATGAGCTGGAACATTCGCTCTAATAGACGGGCCCAGAAGTCATTCAACATCTCCTCCAAGTTGACATTGCCTCCTGTGTAATACCGTTTCAATTCTATAAAGAGGTCCTGGAAGACTTCTGAATTCTGCATGTACAGCATGCCGTATGTTCGTACAAACATATCATTTAAGGATCGTTCTGCATTCTCCAGGAGCTCTCGGAAAAATTCTACACAAAGAAAGGAAAAAAAAATAAGCACATGGATGAGGAAAAAATGCAACAACAGCAATAGCAAGAGTAGTAAGAACAGAAAAAGGCAACCTAAATTAGGGGTCTCCAACCTCGACAACTTTAAGCCTGGTGGAAATTCTGGGAGTTGAAGTCTGCCAGGCTTAAAGTTGCCAAGGTTGGAGACCCCTGACCTAAATGGAGAGGCGGAAAGGGGAATGCGTGGAGATTTTTCAACTTAACTTTGGAGAATAGAGGGAAACACGAGCGAGATCTATAATATGCATAAGTCTACAGAACTTTAAAAATGCAGAAGCTTTTTTTAATCCAATAATATTAGGATCCAGATTATGGTAAATTTAATCAAATAATTATTATGATAATAATATTTAGGCCAATTAAAGCAAATAATACTTCATAAAACACAATTAAACTACGGAATAGACTCTTAAGACTAGAATCTTAAGATGCACTAGTGAGAATTAAGAATTCAATGAATTCAGAAAGATAGGGCCACGAACGGCTATAAAATGCCTCCTATATCAAAAAATACTGTAATTTTTAGCTGTTCTATAATAATTTATCCAAGAGTGACATAGCTCACATCATAAATGTTATTAATCAAAACAAATCCACAATGCAAACAGTAAAAAATTGCAAATATAAACAAAGAGTCCATCAGGGACTAAACAAAAGCTAAAATAATTGCCTAACTGGATAAAATCATTGACCTTAAAAACCTAAACTGTTCTAAAGATTTTAATCCTTAAAGATCAAAGTAAAAGGAAAACTGGATTAAGCGTATTAGATTTATGTTCTTCATATGAATACCAAAAACATTGCCTCAACAATAAAAACAGTTATTGCATCACTTCTTGTTTTAACGGATTGCTATGAGGAAGATGCATGGTATAGTATAATAATTATATTTACCTTTGTATTTAAAAAAAAAATCTGATAACCCTACAGTACTTAGCTTTGCTGCTATTGGGAAAGGTAAATACCAGTATATATTGTAAAAGAGCCTTAGATTTGAATTGCAAAGTGTTTCCCTTAGAAAACATATTAAAATAGAAAGTGCTGGATTCCTCTTGTGAGAGCAAAATCAAATATCCATAGCTTTAAATGCCAAATATGTTTTAAGGAGGCTGCTTTAAAAATTTCATTTATATTTCCAAACTGATTCAGTGTTTAAGCACTGAAAGTAGAGTAACTCTACTCCTTTGATACTGAATTTTTGACATTTTGAGTATTTATTTATTAAAAGTAAGTACTCTAAATAAAGTACTAAATTGAGTACTAAATATAAGAGCTGTGGTAGGTCAAAATAAAATACAAGATTCAAAATAAAGATGTTGCTACCAAATGGTGAGGATGGGAAAGAACTTCAATTTTGTAAGATTATTTATAAATCTATCAGAAGGGAAGGAGTGGTCCCACTTTACAGTTGGTTAGATCACACTGCCAAACTCTAAATTATAATCATATTCACTATATAGCTTATATTGTAGAGGAAAAAGAGAGGAGGAGGAGGGGCGACTTTTAGTCCAGGGATTAGGGCATGAAGTATCATTTAATCTGGAGAGCATAGGTGGAGAACAAGATTAATTTTCATTAAATATACAGTAGCCAAATGCAATTATCTAAATATAAAGCAAAACTGATTACTGATTATATTTCTTATTGCAAAAGGTTTTCCTCCAATAAATGAAGGTTTGCTAAAGGTATTTGACAAAAGCACATTGAAAGAAAAATAAACCAATGGACAAACTCTAAATGGGCACAGATCATAATACAGTTCAGCCTTTTATGATTAACCTGGGGTGAAATTCAGCAGGTTCTGACCGGTTCTGGAGAACCAGTAGCTGAAATTTTGAGTAGTTCAGAGAACCAGCAAATACCACCTCTGGCTGGCCCTAGAGTGGGGTGGGACTGGAGATTTTGCAATATCCTTCCCCCAGGAGTGGGGAGGGAATGGGGAATTTGCAATAT